>JAMQGT020009449.1:0-14498 GCA_024447675.2 Pterophyllum scalare | reverse complement strand
CCATGACAAAATAAACTTAATGCACTTTAACCTTCAGAGAACATCAACTTACAATACTTCACCCTTATTGTTAGAATTCAAGTAAGTACCATCTTTAAAGTCCCATTGTTCTTGTAATATTCATGACTAAGTCTTGAAATGACTTAAGTGAAACTCACACAACAATGTTTACTGCAAGAAAAGACAAGGATCCATTAGTTTTCATGTTTGTCTGCCATTGTACTGAACAACTTTTAACTGTGATCACACAATTAAATGAAATCTAAGAATATATATTTCTTTCTACATTGACATTGTAATATTTCATATGTTGACATGGATTTTACAAATAAATTTGGAATGTTTGGTAAACTATTGAATCAAAGCAAGTAAAAGTGAAAAGCAAAATCATGAGTCGCTTTGGAAGTGGTTTGAACATGACCCCAAAACAAACAAAGAAAAAAAAACGTAACCTAACACACCTACCATGCACCATTGAAATTCAACTCTTTACTTATAAAGTTGAATTGGCAGCAATAATACACCAATATTTCACATTTTAGCTTTCAGATTTCAGATAAATTCTTGATTTTGGTGTAATATTGAGGTCATGAAATTATTTATTAGTATATGCAACTTATAAAAAGCTCACAACTAAGTTAGAAAGAAAGCATTCAGAAAAATAAGTTCCATGTGTCTTCATTCAAGTTGACATTGTGGTAGCAACAGGCATAGGCCATAGTATTCAAAATAAATCCACCAAAAAATTTAAAGTGTTCCTGCATTAGTTGGACCAATATTATCAACATTTAAAGCGTACTCTTACTTACCCAAGAAGTTGACCATATTCCTGTTGGTTCATGACATCAACTGTGTGGTTTCCCAGTTGCAGTGGATCTTCTCCTGTACTTATAGAGTACCCTTCTGGGTGTTTCTCCTTCTCCCCAACTCCGCCTTCCTTTACACCAAGTTTCAATGGTCAGAATAAAAGCTGGTCAACGACCATTCCATGATTAACAAAGAACCATTGTCACACCTTAATCCAAGTCGTCAGACATTGATGAGACACCGTCTACATTTGAAGGAGTTTACTTGATAAAACTTGGGCTGAAAGTAAATGAAGACTATTCTAGAAATGATTAAAAAGCCAAAGGTCAACTTCAGTCACATGGTGTTAAAATGGTTTGTGACAATATAAATATGTCATTCAGTGTAGAATAAAAAGCCAGTTTCCACCTACTACTGCTATTTCTACAGAATGATTTTCAATCAAAATCAGTTTTCTGTTATACTTTCATTGTTATCTAGAATAACAAAATATAGCTTACAGTACTGGTAGTTGTTTTCATCAGTTAAATTCCTAGCAGCTCCAATTTGGTTAACAATAATGACTTACAAAAATAAAAACTCTGACAATATGTTCATGACTATTGAGACAAAGAACTTCACCCCAAGAATCACAGTTTACTTTGGTGCAAATTAGTGATAAAACAATTATGTTACCTTATGATTATGTCATGGGTGTTAGTGGGTTTTATTCAAGGCTGTAATTTTCTATTTTATTTATTAAACTGTATAAAATAATTGCAGCATTTCTGTAGTGATTAAGACAGCTCTGTCTTAGCTTTAGCATATTGTTCATAGATACTGTTTTAAGCCTGAAAAGATTTTATTATGAACTGACTGGTGTGGTAATCCAATCTTTGATTGTTTTTTCTTTTTTTTAACTTGCAAAGTGATTTCAAACTAGCATGCCCCCCTCTCTCTTTTGATATACCTAACAGTAGTCTCCTAACACCTAGCTTAATTTCAATACTGCTGTGGCTGTTAAGTTTCACACCTCATACTTTCACCTTCAAGTCTTGGGGGTCTGTATCTGCCACCCTCTCTCTCTCTCTCTTTGTTTCTTAAACTCATGCCCACACACACACACACACACACACAAAGTCCACAAGTTGCCTTTATTATTTTGTTTTAGTAAAGCAATAATTATATAGTTGAATTATTGTCTTAAAATGTGTTTGTAATATAAGTGATACTATGACTTGATTTTTCCATATGTAATGTATTTGGTAATTGTTATTTCAATTTCCCAAACATGCAGTATGCATGGATTTTCATGGATAGAGGAAAACATATTGCTATAACATGGATTTCCTCTTTGAACTGCCTGTTTTGCTGGTAATGCTAATACATTAAACATCAGTATATAAAATACTAACTAATATTATTAGTGGATTTTGAGAAGAATGGTGCATATTTATATCATCGTATAACATTTTAATGTAGCAGTAGTGGAGTGTAGATTTAAGTTATTCTTTTCCTCCAGTGGTAGTTTGGATATAATCTTGCCACTGTATTTCTGGCTAGGAGGTTTTTTCTCAGCCAGATCTCCTTAGACTCATGAAGGGGGATCCTGAAGAAAATTATGAAAAATACAGTGTCTTTCTTATCTTAGTTACTGCTGTGTGTGTGTGTTTTCTTTCTAAAGCTTTTGTTTTGTTTGTTTATCAAAACAGAGATGAAGACAAAAACACATAATTAAGCCATTTTCAAACGGTTGACAGATATCTGGACCCGACTGCATGCCATCTGTTAGTGAGAAGGGCATAACTAGAATTAACTGTTCTTAGCTGAAACCAAACATCCTATACTTTGTGTATTTTAATCAATTTTGCTTTTCCCAGACAAATTTCTCAGGGAAATAAATGTAGATTCAGTAAAGACAATCATATAGCATGAATATCCCTTCAATCCATATCTGTGGGATTGCTTTGGCTTTATATTCCTTTTGTCAGCACCAAATACTGAAGATAAAAAATGGACATATTGTCACAGTTAGGATCTGTGGCGGTTGCAAAGAAACTTTTGATTATGTTGTCTATGGGAAAGCAGCCTCAGCTTCATACATCTTCAGGGTATCTTTAATCTATTCTTCATTAGATTTTAGTATTAAACACATCTTTCAAGTCTTCTTCAACACAACAAAGGTGGAGTCTGAAAATCATGCTCCCCATTAACTTAAAAAATATGATTACCAGCAATGTCTCCCAGTTTCACAGTCAGATCCAGTGATATCTAGTTTCAAAAATAGTTTCACCTATATTTTACATTAATTCTATGGTCTACACAATTGTATCAATAATTTTAAGGCTGCCATTCAAATCAGATTAATTTTAGCCATTTTTCTGTTTGCGAGCATCTCTGTGCACAAGTAGGCAAAAGCCAAATATTTGTACCAGAAGCAAACATCCATTTGCCCCCCCGAGACACAAACAAACACACACACACACACACACACACGCACACACACAAGCACTGTGTTTGTGTCAATGCTAAAGAAGCAAGATAATAAAAATGTGTCTCAGAAGCTTTATTGCTTTCTCGTCCTTCAGTGTCAGCTGAGCTGTTTTGCAATTCTCTACTGAATCCCACAGCAGCACACTTAAAAATGTGTGTTAATGAATCTTTGAGTTTTGTGTGTGTGTGTGTGTGAGAGAGAGAGAAAGAGAGCGAGATCAATGGTGTTTAAGAAATCACATTACAATCTGCAGTGCCACTTTGCAGGAATGGTGAGACCAGGGAGGAACGAATCAAGAATGGCAAAAGGTGGAAAGCCCCCCATTGCTCTCAAGAAAACATCTCAAAGAGAAAACAGACATTATGAAACTGGTTTCACAGCACTCTGCAAAGTAAGCCAGAGACAACGTGGTGGCAAACTGATCATTATGCGATTAGACACACATTGTTTTTAATTAGATGACACTTTGAAGCCAGGGATGGCAAAGGTCCTGAAAAGTGAATAGATTTTAAAAAGCAATTATTCATTGTTTTAGACTAAATGGCAAGAAAAAAGAACTCAAAAATCTCTCAGTTAGTATAATTTTGCTGGCAAGTGTCTTGCTCATGTAATGGTATTGTTCACATTAGCTTAAATATAAATATGAATAACTGTCATAATATAAATATTGGAAACCACATTTGGCAAATCTTTAGCAAGATAAAAGGAAGATATACCAGCAAAACTGGTCAAAGTAAATATAAATAAAGTCCTTTCGGTAAAATAGACCAGCCTGCTGCGTCATTATTTCACTTTGATTTCTGGAGCGTCTTTGCATTCAGCCTCTGTAGCCTGATAATTTTCATTTCCATCAAACGATGGTGGCATCCTTTCATTCCTAACACATTACCCATTCCATATCAGTATAAATATCCAGCATGAATTTTTTTCCCATTGAGATCTGATATGTTTTCAAAGTGTTCCTTTAAATTTTATACATGACTACGAGAATGGGTAACTAGGTCCAAGTGTGGCTCTTCTAGTATCTGAAATTTTAAAATTGATCTTTAAATAAAATTATACCTGAAATGTAACCTAAGAAATAATTGGAAAATTCTACCAAGCAACAGCAGCATTCATTAGAGCTTATGTGCTTCATGTGATGAACATAGTATGATGCATAAATATTCAAAAATCTGTTCTTCTCATTCCCACTGCACAGGTGGTCCCGTAGCTCTTTACTTCCTGGGCATTTATTTATTTGTGTAATTGTTTTTTGTTTATTTATTTATGGGTGGAAAGGGTCTATGTCAAGGCTGCGCTTAGTGTAAAAGGTAGTGTGTTCAGATTATATTTGAAGGGCATTCTTTGTCTCTCCTATTCATATTTCTCCCTGTGTCTCTTAATGTTAGGATACGTTGATACTTACTGAATTGCACTTGCTAAGTTCCATCAATGAAAGTACTGTAATTTCTTTTGAGCAAACTTTACACTGCTAGCACACAATAACAAACAGTAAAATGTGAATATGTTTCCAGCTTGGCTATGCAAATGTGAACTGAGATCCCTCATCTGAACAGTGCTTTGTTACCCAAGCCAAGATGGATGAGCTAACATTCCTTCCTTTCCTCTGCCAGTATTGGCAAAACAGCAGCCCTGTGATTGTGAGCAGCTTTCATTTGCATCAGACACGTAATAGAAATTACATTCCCATGGTGATGGATGGGCTCACTCTCCCTGCTGTTTAAACAATCTGACTGACTCATATGGATGTTTTCCCAACTCTGCACAATTCACAAATTCTCCATCCACTTCTAACTTGGGAATGGGATATGTCACTTTGGTGGATTAATGCTCTTTGCCCAAGTTGCAAATTTACTTCACAATGCTGAAACTGAATGGAGACTCAGTTCACTGCTAATCTTTTTTCAAACATCCATCTGGTGTGACTCTGTGGATGACTCATACTGCTTTGAATGATGAAGATTTTCAAATGTGTCTATAACTTTAACATTTGTCCATATAAAATCCTTATGGGAAAGGAGTGAAAAACCTGGTACTACTCTACTCTATCTGAGCACTCAAAGCGCTTATACAACACATTTACATTCACCCATTCACACAAGCACTTCCATGTGTAACTAAGCCAAGTGCTTTTACTGTCTAACATCCACATACTGTACATTCATTCTCCAATGCTTGCATCAGAGAGCAACTTGGGGTTCAGTATTCTTGCCCAAGAATGCTTTTGCACACAGCCCAGAGCAGCCAGGAATCAAACCGCCAACCTTCCAATTGGTAGATGACCTGCTCTATCTCCTGAGCTACAGCCACCCAGGTCTGCTAAGTCCTGATCTTATAAGTTACCAGCCAGTTTATCCATGGAGAAGGAGAATTCAGGGTTCAGAGGGGATTTCCAGTTATGTACGTAGGCCCTGCAAAGATCTGATGCAGAAATCTGAATCGGGCCTAAGTGCTTTCTATCTGACATTCACACAATCACACTCTGATAAATGCATCAGGAGCAACTTAGGGGTTGATTAGAGCACCCAGGGATGGAACCACCAATCTTCCAATTACTAGGTGACCTGCCCTACCTCCTGAGCCACAGCCACCCCATGGTGAGGTGCAGGGCTCTAGAAACCACAAAGAGATAAAGCTGATGTGTCATTATAAAAAAGAAAAAGAAGTTGTTTTTTTAATCATTTCTGTCCATTAGTATTTGAGATGTGTTATTCATTTAGTATAACAATAAAACTGTTAGAATTTTGGAGCATCAAAATTGATTTTTTAATCCCAAGAAAAGTGGAAAGGTAAATTAGCTTTAGAGTGTCTCTTCCTGCCAGTCAGTAGTATGATTGCTTTAGGAGAAAGATAAAGATACACTGTGGTGTGTACACACACACACACACACACACAAAGGGAGGGCAGTGAAGGAGAATGAGACGGTTCATTTGAAGTAGATAAACATTTCTGTAATTAGCACTGTAGTGCTGAATTAGTTTAGATACACAGCATCAGAAGCATACGATTAATCTCTCTTTCTCTCTCTCCCACACACACACACACACACACACACACACACACACACACACACACACACACATAAGATTAAGGAAGGTGATCTGTGCATTGGTTTTGTAACTTTGTTTCAGAGTAATCAAACCATTTTGGCACGGTTGACCAGTTTGAATTTGATTGTGGGCCTGGTGGGAACTGTTGCGATGGAAAAGAGGTCATTTAGAAAAGCAAATGAGGACGAGAGACTTCCAAACACTTTGTTGCAGTGTTAATTACAAATTTTTAGTGCTATCAAGTGAACTCTCTTAAGTTCCTATTATTAATGTATCAGCAACCTCTTAACTCACTGGTAATCTCTTAAGTCACCCATGAACCATATAGAGTTTGGGTTGCATTTTAAGCCACACCATGGCACTGTACAAGAAAGGTCACAGTAGACTTCATCTACTCAGGAGACTGAGGTCATTTGAAGTACAGGGGGAACTCCTAAGGACTTTTTATGACTCAGTGGTGGCATCAGCCATTTTATATGGAGTGGTCAGCATCACAACAGCAGACAGGAAGAGAGTGAACGAAATCATAAAGAGTGCTGGCTCTGTCTTGGAATGTCACTTAGACCCTGTGCAGGTAGTGAGGCATGCAAGCTAAACTGGCACCCATACTGGGGAATCACTCCCACCCCACACATGTGACTGTGGCAGTACTGGGCAGCTCCTTCAGTGAGCGACTGCTTCATCCGAAGTGTGTAAGAGAGCATTATCGTAGCTCCTTCCTCTCCTGCTGCTGTCAGACTACATCCAGCATTGACCCACAGCAGACTAGTTACTATTTTACTCATTTCACCTAAACTAAGCAACATGTGCAATTAACAACAAATGCAATAAATGTGCAATATTCATCCACCTTTACTAAATGTATATAAATGTTTGGAAAATTTTGTTGTAGAGTATTTTAGTATTTTCCAATCAGATTTTATATATATTACTTTCTTTCTTGTTTTTGTCCTGAGTGTTCTGCTGTCCCTTTTCTGTTTGCAACACTGTGAATTTCCCACAATGTGGGACAAATAAAGGATTATCTTATCTAATCTCTTTGTTTTCTCTGTAAAGTACAACCTTATTGTGTATACTTCAGTAGTCACAGAGCAGCAATGCTAGCAGAACAAGCCAAACCTTTGGTCACTCGTGCCAATGCCAAACATCGGTTTCAATGGTGCAAGGAGCGCAAATCTTGAGCTGTGGACAATGTGAAACATGTATTTTTCTCTGATGAGTCCACCTTTACTGTTTTCCCCACATCCGGGAGAGTTACAGTGTGGAGAAGCCCCAAAAAGCGTACCACCCAGACTGTTGCATGCCCAGAGTGAAGCATGGGGGTGGATCAGTGATGCTTTGGGCTGCCATATCATGGCATTTCCTTGGCCCAATACTTGTGCTAGATGGGCGCATCACTGCCAAGGACTACAGAATCATTCTGGAGGACCATGTGCATCCAATGGTTCAAACATTGTATCTTGAAGGCAGTGCCATGTATCAGGGTGACAATGCACCAAAACACACAGCAAGACTGGTGAAAGATTGGTTTGATGAGCATGAAAGTGAAGTTCAACATCTCCCATGGCCTGCACAGTCACCAGATCTAAATATTATTGAGCCACTTTGGGGTGTTTTGGAGGAGCGAGTCAGGAAACGTTTTCATCCACCAGCATCACGTCGTGACCTGGCCACTATCCTGCAAGAAGAATGGCTTAAAATCCCTCTGACCACTGTGCAGGACTCTGTATATGTCATTCCCAAGACGAATTGATGCTGTATTGGCTGCAAAAGGAGGCCCTACACCATAATAATAAATTATTGTGCTCTAAAACCAGGTGTTTTAGTTTCATTGTCCAACCCCTTTATATATATAGATATATATACATTGAAGAAACTTTGAAAAAATACATATGAGTTGCTGCTTAAGCCTTTTATGTTGCGTGTTTGTTTATCGAACAGGAATGAGACAAAACTGTTTCCTCCAATCATCTTTACATTTAGTTGCCTTAGACTATAAAATAAACATAAGTGATTAAATGACACCAGAAAAACAGAATGTTCTCTTTGGCTATGTCTCTACCTCTAACAGATTCCAGAGAAAGATGACACAATGATAGAATGGAGACTCCAAGGTCATTCGAACACCCAGCTGTAGTTTTTCACAATTCTTGTTTGATGATATGATGTAACCAACATAGATAAGCTGTGACTATATGAAACTGTGACTGAAAAAGACAAACTGTGGGTACTTCATACACCGTTCAGTTCCAGACTGGATGATGCATGTGGTATTTCGCCCAGATTAATCTGTAAAAACTGTTTGAGATGGCTTTATTAAATTTAGTAACTTACTCCTTATCCTATGTATTGTGTGTGTGTGTATATATATATATATATATATATATATATATATATATATATATACATGTTTGGAATTTGGTTTTATACTGCAGAGAGAAAACTGAGATGGGAGCAGCGTAAAGTGACAGTGTGGGAAGTGACTCAGCAGTTTCCCCCCTCATTAGAAATCTCATGGAGGTGCTAAAATGTTTAAGGTGCTTCCTCCAGCTGGGGCTTCCTCTCACCTTGACCAAGTTTATCTTCTAACTGTCAGGGAGTGACACAGAGACAACACAGTCACACTGAAAACCTTTTTGGATGATAATGAATTAATCTTCAGTGAATCAGGAGAAATCAGCAGAGTTTCAATGTGGTGCTCTCCTGGAATACTAAATATTTTGCCTTGTTTGCCTCTCTGTCTCCTGTAGTCCCAGTACAGCTCTAGATTCAAAGGATTTAGTGGTTGATTGTTGTGTTGGGATGTTTTTAATGCATCTTTCATTATATCATAAAAAAAAGTGCAATATAATTTTTAGAATCTCAATAAAAATGTTGTGTGATACAGTTTTAAGTTGCATTTGTTACAAACAAAAGTAAGCTGAGCATAAATTTCTGTGCTTCTTTCAAACATCTACCTGTAACTTTCTTATTAAAATGTAACTTAACTCCCAGCTTGAGGTTTTAAGGGGTAAGAAAAACAAGGAACCACAGAGGGCTAAAAATGAGTGTAGTGAGGGAATGACTGTGATGCTTTAATGCCACATTAATTTCTGCCATTGGCTCTGGCCACAGTAATGCAAAAAGGGCTCTCATTGATGGGGCAAGGGAAGTGATTGACTGGACTGAATAGGAACCAACCTGCCATATGGAAGCATTATCAAACCATATCAGGATCTGAAAAGAAAAAAAATGCAGATCATTGGTGCTTTTACGTTTGTCAAAAGTGCAAGTCTGAACCACTGCATCAGAATAAAAAAGTTAGAAAAAAAAACCCAGCATTAACACCTGTGACTGGTTAATCTTTATGTCTGTCCATTCTATCCCTTTTATCCAATTTTGGTGGGAAATCACCTCAAACTCTTGGAAGAAGCATTTCTCTATTTTGTCTAAAAGATGTGCCTTATTAACAGTGTTTCCTTTCGTGTAACTGCAACTGGTGTGTGAGATTAACTGGTGTTAGGTTCACTGGTGATAGTGTGTTGTAGTTGTGGCTTTTGGGGTCCTTTGACCCAGAAACAAACAGTGTGAATACAAATACACAGAAATATTGAGGGCTTTCAAAAAGTAATTTATTATTTGGCCACATTAAAGTGTGACGACCACTGGGTTGGCCTTGTTTTCCTGTGCCTCTTTCAGGTGACTAGTGGGTTGAGCCGACCCAATTTCAGATGCAGCACACCTGAGCATGTCAACCTCAGGTGCACTATAGAAGTAGCATTGCCTGAATCTACAGGTGGGTTGTTTGCTTCACTTCTCCTCATGGAGGCTGTTGCATGATGATGCATTGCACTGGTCCTTGGTTTCTGGTTTATTTATTCTATTTTTATTAAAAGTATTCAATAACCTCCCATGTCTGTGCACAGTCTCCCTTTTGTGTCACATGCCTTGAGCTGGGTTGTAACAAAAGAAACAAAAAATGTGCATGCATGATTCAAACTATATGATTCTGATGCTACTGAGAAATTGAGCAAACAGGAGAGCAACATATAAAGTTTTCCTTGTTATTTGATTAAAGGAAGTTGTTAAATCTATTATGTTAATATGAGAGGCTGCACTAATGTCATACACACACCCATCAAAATGTAATAGTTACAAGAACATCACAAAAGCTGTGGTTTAAAGAAATTCTGAAGTTTATAGATTTATATTTCAATTTTGTGCTATTATACATTTTTCTGTTGTTGCATGTTAAGGAATGAACAAATGATATAATTAAAACAGTGAGAAAATTGAAAGCTGTTTCACAGATAGGATAAAGGATTCTTGGAAACTTTATTCAAACTATGGAACAAAATGATGGCTTAAGAAATGAGAATTTACCAGCTAAAAGGTGGTCTGATATTGATTGATATTCTCATTAATTTTCTTGAGATATGATGGTCAATATGCATACACACACAAGCCTGTTTGTCTTTGTGAGGACATTTATTGATATTACTATGCTTCCACAAATTTCATTTTGCCATGCCACCCACAAATGCAGGTTAAAGCTTTATCATGCAATAAAGAAATAATATGTGAACATGATCCATAAATACAGCCATCTTTTCTGAGCCTAGGCACAGTAGATGATTTAAAACTTGAATTTTTGTTTTTGGAAAATATGGATGTCGTGTCCTCACCAGTATCAGCACTCATTTAAAAGCCTGCATCTCACATGTGAAGAAAATTAATGAAAAAATGTCTTTTTATCTTAGTTACTGTGTGTGTGTGTGTGTGTCTTTCTGTTAACTCTTTTGTTTTTGCATGTTCGTTTATCAAAGCAGGAATGAGACAAAAACACATGGGAATAAGGAGTCCAATTATTAAATTTAATTAAGCCATTTTCAAACAGTTGACAGATATCTGGACCAGACTGCATGCCAGGGGATTAAATCTACACATATAGGATGATTATATCTCTTCGCATGGTATGGGGTTATCAGTGCCTATGGAATTGGTAGCTTGCACATCTGGAAAGGCACTATCAGTATTCAATGATATATTGCAGATTTTAGAGCAACGTATGTACAATATAATTTGCAAGAAAGGCCTTGAATATTTCAGGAAGACTGCTAAACTGCAGACTGCAGCTGTTACAACAAGACTTCATAGTAGGAGAGGGCTGAACTAGCCTGGTTTTTGGCACACCATGTTACAAAAAATACACCAATGAAGACCCAGCTGGACTCCCATATCAGACAAGAATGGGAGAACATTCCTCTCCCAAACATCCAGTAACCTGTCTTCTCATGTCTCAGATATTTACAGACTTTAGCTAAAAGAAGAGCACATGTTTGAAACTTGTTCGTGCCATCAAATTCAAAGTGAACTAATATTATTCTGAAAATGGTCCATTTTCTCAGTTTTTGATGTTCTATTATGAATAAAATATAGGTTTATGATATTTGTAAAACATTGCATTCTGCTTTTATTTACAGTATCAAATGGCAGACTCTATTTCAACATTGGCTTTGCAAGACGATGTGTTTTTGAGACATTTTCAATCAGTTAAATGTGTTTTTAAATTAATTTAGTAGAGATGTCAACATTAACTCTAGCACTGATGTGGTTCAGCACAATACAGTTAAATCAGGTAGTACAAAGCTCTGAAAACAAGAATGATTTAATAAGTTTAGAATCAGCCTTTAAATCTTTAAACTTTCACTCCACAACTAGTTCATGTTTACCAAGTGATTTAAATGTGATACAGTCAGCCTCACCCCACATTTTCTCAGATTATGGGCTTGCAGTGATTTACAAAATGTTTTTTAGAGTTACTGGTGAAACAATATTGACATACTGCACATAGGTTTGTGGATCACCAATAGTTTGCTCTTTAAATTTCTCTTCAAGATGTATGGGATGACCTCATGTGAGTTGGAGAGCCCTGTGCTGAATTCTAAACTCAGTATTAGCAGGCTGCAAATGAAACCAATGTAACACAATTGTATGCTAAATCTCACCACTGAAGTTAGCATAACTTATCTACTGTAATGTAATTTCCCATTTGGCCCTCTGTGTGGGTCTTTGCAGTCTGCCAGATGGGGCTCTTGTTGATGAGGATTCACACGGCGAATGCAGCTTCCTTTGTGTTGGAAATGAGTGGTGCTGGTTTCACCCTGGTGGTCATGTTTCATTCACACCTTAAGAGAGAGAAGAGGTGAAGGGGGTTGGCAGTGAATGTGAGATAGGGATCACTGGCTGGGGGAGACATCAACAAAGGCTTGTGTTATGCAAAATGGGAATTTAAAAGAGAATGATTCTTTGTTTTCTGCAGCTACCTTATCAGTTGTAGCTGTCCTGTGGAAGTTTTTTTGAGTCTTCGGCAAGTGTTCTTGAAGTTGCTGTCCATGTCCCTGTGAGGTTACAAACTATATGGCATTTGAAGGAATTAAGAAAAAATATAAGCTGCTGCTTAAGCCTTTAATGTTTCTGCATGTTTGTTTATCGAACAGGAATGAGACAAAACAACGGAATAAGAAGTTCAGTTATTCAATTTAATTAAGCCGTTTGTCACAGTTTACAGATTAATCTGCGTCAGGACTGCACGGCATACCCAGTAGCACTGAATATGACATGAAGAACTGGCCCCCTCCTTTACAGCCCAGTTTCATATAGTCACAGTTTATCAATCTTGGTTACATCATATACAAAACAAGAATTGTGGAAAACAGAGAATTTCAACAGCGGCTTCCTCAGATGACCTCGGAGTCTCCATTTCTTTCACTGTGCAGTCTCTGTGAGTGGCTGACCATTGGCCAGTGAGAACACAAAGTTACCAATGACAACAAACATTATGAGCTTCTGTATCTTTAATCAGTTTTATCTTCCAGTCTAAGACAAATTTCTCAGGCAAATAAATATACATATGGTAAGGGCAAACATATACCATGAGTGTATTTAAAGCTTCATAAAAACTAATTTTCTTCACATTCAAGTTGAGGAAGTATTTGCATTAATATATATATAAAGTTTGTTCAGACATTTTGGATATTTTTATTCTGTATTTCAAAGTCAGAATGCAGTTACATTTTACAAAACCCACAGGTCTCAGTCTGTTCCAGTAAATAAATAATTCTGTCATATCTTAATTCAAGACCAATGCCCAAGGTAAGTCCCAGTCCAGGAACAATATCCCAATCAAGTCTTAAATTGACATGCAGAAATCTAAATGAAGTTCAAATTCCAAAACATCAAATACTAAATAAAAATGTTACAAAGTGAAATGAAGAAGAAGCCCAATTTGTCTTAAAAGTGAAGCTAGAGAAAAGTCAAATTTGCAAATGTCACAGGGACTTTCTGATGGAGGCTTATTAACATCACCCAGCATAAGAGCATGAAATTACCATTCACATATTTACCAAGAAAAAAAATATGCAAACATGCAGTAGTATGTTCTAAAGCCCCCCCCCCCGACCCTGAAACGGATAAGCAGAAGAAAATGGATGGATGGATGTTCTAATGTAAATATTTAGACTTTTATATGCCCTGCTAGAAATGAATTTATTGTAGAGTTTAGATACACAACGATATATCTAATCGATTGTTTCATGTTGCTGAAAGGAGAAGATTAACCGTCTTTGCTTGGGCATGTGAAGCTGAGTCTCAGTGGGAATGCACATATATATCTTTTCAGATGTGCTCCACCTAAAGCTTTGCCTGGCCGCTTGCCTGTTCATTACTATGGCAACACCTTCTCTTCCCACCAGGGATGCTCTGTTGAGTGCCCTCTGTTCCTTGAATTTTTAGTGATGTGTCCATCGTGTTATTGAATTTTAAGGTTCATGCAGAAAATCCCTTACTGTTACTCAGCAAATCATACCCTGTTTCATTGTTTCCCAGCTGTGGTGTTTGTCCCCAGCTTCCTGCTGTATGTAACAGACACACAACAGGAGACAACAGAATGCAGACACAAGTGTAAGCAAGATATTAACGACTTTTGACTAGATTCCCCACTGAGGTGGATGCAAGAGAGTCAACAGTAGAATTCTCCTTTTGTTTTTGTCTCTTTGTTTTTTGGGTGGGCCTTGTCTCCAGTTTGTCTCCTCAGCCTTGGGTCATCACAGCAAGTAATTGAATAATGCCTGTAGTCAATAGAGGCATGTGACTTCAGAGAATTTCAGCTCCAGTGCCACACGGGG
>JAMQGT020009448.1:0-129659 GCA_024447675.2 Pterophyllum scalare | reverse complement strand
AACGTGTTTTGCTGTCGACCCGATAAATGAAAACCTAACAGTAACTCTCATTTTAGCTGCATTTTCCTGTCTAACCAATCTTAATTAATACAGCTCTTTAGCAAATACATCACAAAGTAGACTGGGGTATGCATCTTTGTGAACCAATTAAATTTCAGTTCCTGGTGCCACAATTAAGTGAAATCAATTTTATACAGCTCAAGTGCAATTTGAGACATAAGTGGCAGCTACGTTACCATTCTTGATTAAGTTAGTCGTGTTACAGAGCGAGAAAATGCAAAGAAAAGTGTGTGGGAGAACACAGCTGTGAAATCTGTTTTAACGATTTGCCTGCATTTATTTGAGGGCATCGTACAGCTTACGGCTAGTGTAAAAAAAAAAAAGAAAAGGAAAAAAAATCAAATCAATGTGTTATTTACTGATTCAAATTACTGGATAAATTATTGATGGTATATCTTTAGCAGTGGAGGAAAGCTTCCCTTCTCTAACAGAGGGGAAAAAATGTTTTCCTAAACCAAAGCAGAACTAGTTATTAAATTATTAAATCCAAAATGACCCCAAGCTGTGCCTCTCATAGATGAACTGTTTGCCAGGCACACTGCTATCATGCTCAAGTTTCACTTTTTATTTAATTGACCTACAAAATTCTGAACTGATTCAGAAGGACAGAGGACAGGAATCCAGATCCAGATCTTTATATGATTATTACCAAAAACCTCTGTGGGGACTGTAGGTATTCACCACTGGGATTTAAAAAAAATAATCAATTGTGACAAAAATGTTATCATTTGAGGAGGACATGAATTGTTTGACTCAGGACTAAAGAACTGTTGGTATCCTGTTAACCCGGTATCACCCACCACTACCAAAGGAAGTGGACAAAATAGGAAAGTAGTGAAGAAGGGAATTTACTAGAAATACACCACATGCAGTTTTCTTGGCTGATCCAGATTTTTTTTTTCTGTCCAAAGAAGAATAAACTTTTCTTTAGTGTAAAATGTTATTTTCATAATAAAATGAATAAACTACAGTATGTTACAGAATCTTCTGTCACTTAAACAACAGAAAAAAGGGCAAATAATTAACTGAAAATGACACGCTGTTCCAGCCACCTTCACCCAGCACATTTTACATTACCAGACAAAAACAGGCACATCAGAGTTACACAACAAAACAAATGTCAGGTACTTATAACATTTTCTAATATGTTGTACACGGTTAAGATCAGAGGTTTCCACGCACTCATCATGGGCATGAATGTCATGGTAATTTGGGGCTTTTAATGATTTCTGTTCTTTTTCCAAGGTGGAATGATTGCACAGCATATATCTTTAATAACTTTAAAAAAACAAGAATTTGGTGCATAGTCCACAAAATAGAGCTGTGGTCAGGTCTTTGGAAAGGCCATCCCAGAAGCTTAATGTTAGCCTGTTTTATCCATTTATCCAAAGCCAGTTTTGATGTCTTTTGTTCTGCTGGAACACCCCGTTGTGACCAAGTTTCAGTTGTTTAGCTGAGGTGAAGTTGAAGAATTTGGAGGTAGTCCTCCTCAGTTATTCCATCCAGTCAGTGTAATGTACCAGCAATGGTAGCAAAACAGCCCCAGAGCATGATGCTACCACCATCCTTGACAAGTTGGCACAGTGTTCTTAGGTTTGAAAGCCTCACCTTTTCTTCTCCAAACATAACTCGTGTCATTGTGGCCACATAGCTCAATCTTTGTCTCATCTGACCATAAAATTTTACCAGAAGAAATTTGGCTCATCCATGTGGGCAGCTGCAAGTTTCAGTCAAGATTCTCCTTCTTAGATCTTTACTGAGTTTCTTGAACTTTACAATTGTTTTGAGTATTGGTCAATCCAGCGAGTGCTGTCAAACAGATATATTTTTATGCTGGCAAAGAGAAACTACCAGTTTTTAAATCAATGATCATTAATGAGAAGTTAATAGGCCTTGGCCTCGTTAAGATAAAAGACATTGCATAACCTTCAGCACCACTTAATAAAAGCATATGTATACTTTTGAACCTGTGTGGATTAGAGAAAATCCTAAATAAATTCAAACTTAAAGTCATTAAAGATGTATGCTGTACAAACATTCCACCCTAGAAAAGAACAGTTCAAAGAAATCATTAAAAGCCCAAAAATAACCATGACACACCCATGATGAGAGTATGTAAACTGACCACAGCTATAAATTCACCAGATAACAGGACATCGACCCTTGTCTCTTTCTCACTCATCTTGAGTTTCCTTTTACCTGCTCTGATCCTTTTGTTTAAATCGAGGCTGTTGGCTCGTGGGTGGCCCTGAGCTCTGGGTAGCTTTAGCTTTATCCACTTTGCCTTTATTAGCTTTTTTAAAATGTCCATTTTAAAGAGGTTCAGCTGGGTGAAGCTGATTTAAGTGATTAAGTGGGCCTGGCCAGTCGACCAGTGAATCTCTAGTGTTTGATCACTACTGCAATTAACTCTAGACAAATATTATTATTATTATTATTATTATTGTTTTTTTATTTTTTAAAAAAAAGGTTGTAAGCTTATCATGACACATGCCAATGTCATCCTCTCATCAGTACTTGAAACTGTTATTGAATTATTTTGTCTGACATCAATAACTGAAAACTTTACAGCAGGTAGATTTTATTGTAGGCTAACTGAATTGCATTGCATTATTGCACTGAAATATCTTCTGTGTCTGTGGTGTTTGAACCCGCTCTGTGGCTATAATGAAATTAAGTTTAATTTTGTTCATTAACAAAAAATAAAAACAGCCCATCCACATTGGAAACATTTTACGAACAAACCCGTTGCATTCTTGTGTCAAGATAATGTGACTTTTTTTCCTTAAAAACATGTCATGCGCATTGATTAATATCTGTGAAAATATGTTTGGGTGTCTTATCTTCTCTAAGAAGTTGACTTTTTTTTAAAAACTATAAATCCTCAGCTTCCTTCTGTTATAAGTTGTTTTTCTTCACAGTGCTCAGATTAAAAGGCGTTTTCCCACCCTACAGACATTGTAGCAGTGATGAATACCTGAAATGAGCTTATCTGCAAAAAGCAGACTGTAGGAAGAATTCCCAGAAGACAAGTGATTTGTCATTTTACAATAACCTAAGGTCTAGCTACAATAAGATGAGTTTCTTTCATCGTGCTGTGCTCTCAAGGATTTCTACTGTAATATCTCTGTTTAAACTCCAGCAGCTCTCATTTCCAACAGCAGCATAAACATGGAAGATTTATTTTTATCTCCATGGCTCCTTCTCATGTTTCATTGTGAAACCAACCTACACAGTCCATCTTTGGATTTTTCTGTTTGGTTCAAATTCACATCTATTGAAAAGGAGAACAGAAACTTTAAAAAAAAAAAAAATAATGACATGACACAATATCACTGCAAGAGGGGCACTAAGAGGGAGAATCATCACATCGCTCCTTTCTGGGTGAGTGCACATTCATGCCCAAGTGATTTGTGTCCATCCGTGTGTGTACCAGCATTTATGTGCACTGTGCGGAGTTTTCTGTGCACGTGTGTGTGTGTGTGTGTGTGTGTGTGTGAAGAGCAGTCGAGCAGCGTCGTCTGCTTCCATCAGTTCCAACGTTATTTATGGAAATAAATGCACCGCATTCCGATTAAGCATTCACCTCTCATTTTCAAAAGGGAGCAAAGGATTCAAAGAGTGTTGCAGCAGCTGTCATATTTAAGGAAACTGTGTTGTGATGAATGGATCCAGGCTTCCATTGGGGAAAAGGACTAGCTTTAACCTAATCAGTTGACTTAGCCAAGTGATGTTTCATTACACAGTGTGATCATGATTAATAATGTTGAGCAGTGAAGCACAGCAGAGGACTAGAATCGTAACTTCAGGAAGTCAAAGATGCTTCATTTGCAATGAAGAAAGTATCGTTTGTGTTAGAAGACTTCCCAAAAACTTCTTCTGAAAGTCGTCTGTTCCTGAGCTCGGCTTCTGCCAAGTCACTGAGCGTAAATATGAAATTTTCATTAGACTCTCAAAAGCATTCCCACTGAATACATAGCTTATAAAACATGAGGGGAAAGTATGGAAAAGTTTGCACAGCTCCAAATCCAACTAAATTGAAAAACTCTCATATCCAAAATACACTCAGGTGTGCTGTGAGCACTGAGGTTTGGGCAGACGTGTGGAAATGAGTAACTTACTTACAAATGCAATCACCGGCACAAGGTGTGCTGTTAAAGTTGCCAGAATTCCCCACTGTGTTGTTTAGTCAAATAATTTTCTGTCTCATTGAATGCTAGGTCGTGTTTGTAAATGAGAACTAGTTCTCAAACATTTTCTACCTGGTAAAATAAAGGTTTAAAAAAAAAATGCTTAGATGATACTCTGCAGCACAGAAGGTGACAAATTCTGCCTGCCAGCAGAAAATAAATTGGACTTTTTTTTTTAATGGTCTTCCTGAATTATATGTTACAAGTTGCTAGTCGGTTTTGGCCAAAAGTCAAATGTTTTGCTACATTTTCTTCCTGTAGCAGATGTTGCTGTTTCCTTGGAGTTGGAGGATTGCATAGCAGCTGCCCAGATAATTGAATGAGAACTGCTCTGCAGCTTTATTTGTTGTGCCATAAGGAATGTCATGTCCTTTCATCTTATCCAGTTTTTGAGAGGTGTATTCTGGTTTGAGTCCTAAAATTAAGATCTCAAACAGCCGGAAAAGTAATCAAAGTGGACGTGAGAGACAGTTGCTGTAATGAGCCCACATGATGTCTCCAGCTGTGCATTACATTTATCAGGTAAACAAACACATGCATAACTCAAAGTGAATGCTCATATGGTTTTGTCTATGCGTATCAGTAAATTTGCTTTGAAGTTTCTCTATTAATCCAATCTTGATAATCCAGCCTAAAAAGTAGGGGAACTGTGTCATGGAGTGTTTTCGTCATTTATCCAAAAGTTGCACAGACTGCAGAAGAAACAGATATTGCACCCCCTGTTGTCAAAATCAAAATCACAACTATGACTGGTCCCAATCCCAGATAAATGTGGAGGATTGCATCAGGAGGGGCACTGATGTGCAGAGCCATAAAAACTACAGAGGGACAGAGTTGATGAGCCAAAACATTAAGATAAGGGAAAGAGCTGCTGAAGCTAGGTTAAGTACAAAGGCGATGCTCAGGGAGCAGCATGGCTTCATGCTGAGAAAGAACATTACACATATGATGTTTCGGTTTTTTGGGGGGTTTTTTTAGTGTTGATGGAGACGTAGAGAGAAGGTCAGAAGGAGCGGCACTGTGTTTTTGTGGATCTAGAGAAAACTTGAATGTGGTACTGCATGAGGACAGTAAGAGTGACAGATGGGTTCAAGGTATGGGTGGGATCACATCAGGGATCAGCTCTGAGCCCCTTCTGGTTTGCAATGGTGATGAACATGTTATCAGACAAAAGCAACCAGGAATCTCCGTGGATAATGACGATAATGTGATCTGTAATGAGAGTAGGGGAAAGGTGGAAGAGAGCCTGCAGAGGTATGCTCTAAGGAGAAGAGGAATGAAAGTCAGTAGAAGCAAGACAGAATACATGTGTGTGAAAAAGAGAGACAGGTTTAACAGTGAAGCTGCAAGGAATAGAGGTGGTGAAGGTGGATGAGTTTAAATACCTGGGACCAACCGTCCAAAGTAACGGAGAGTGCACAGAGAGATGAACAGCAAAGTGCAGGCAGTGCAGGGTGGAGTGGAGACCAGTGTCGGGGGGTGATTTGTGACAAGGATAGCGGTAAGAGTGAAAAGGGGAGGTTTATAAGATGGTAATGAGACCTGCTGTGATGTATGGTTTGGAGACAGTGGCACTAACTAAAAGGCAGGAGGCAGAGCTGAAGATGTTAAGATTTTCACTAGTATTGAACAGGATTAGAAATGAGATCAGAGGGACAACTTAGGTTGACCAGTTTGGAGAAGAAGTTAAAGAAGCAATGCTGCACTGGTTTGGACATGTACAGAGGAGGAACAGTGGATATCTTGGACAAAGGATGTTGAATATGCAACTGCCAAGCAGGTGGAAAAGAGGAAGACCACAAAAGGAGGTTAATGTGGATGTACTGAAGAAAAGGATGCTGCAGATAGATTGAGATGGAAGCAGATGATCCATCGACTGTGTAAAACCCTAAAAGGGAGCAGCCAGAAGAAGAATATAGTTTCATCTTTTATGTTTAGGGTTCAACATACCCAAGGCATTTAAACAAAAAATTGACAGTGTTACCCAAGTTTATGAGTCAGAACATCAACAATAGTTTAAATCTGATAGAATATTGATGATAATCTGAAGAAAAGTTTATCATCAACTGTGTGCGTCACTGTAAGCTCTGGCCAATAGACAGACTGCACGCTGGAGCTGCTAAAACCTGCTGCAGTATTATGGTACACAATCTCTTGACTTTTTTAATTATATGGCTGAAAAAAAAAATCAAGCATGCATCTGTATGCATCTTTCTGGGTGACGTTTCTCAACAAGCATTCATCTGATCTGGTTCAACTGTGTTTTGTTGGAATTTGATGAAATTGAAATTTCATGACATGTAAACTTTTGTTCGAGTAAAATGAAATGCTGAGTTTTAGGTTGTCCAGATGAGGGGTAGTCTCACTAGCTCTCTATTATTTTATGGTTTTTGTTTTTTACAGTAAAGAGAAAACAAGGTTATTGTTGATGTATAAACATCTTCACCATCCTAACTTCTCCATTTGATCCTAAGAGAAATATTTCAATCTGTCTGTGTTTGCACCAACCTTCAGTCTTCACTCAAACAGGAAAGTGATCAGTTTTTCTTTCTTTGCACAAGTGCTGCACCTCCAGCCTCTGCAAAGCAGTGAATTCTTGTTAACTGACCTCCTCTTCACCTCCTCTTCCAGGTTAATTCTCTAGAAGTCCCGTTTTGATGACGTGTTAAAATAGTGAATGGCAGTTTCACCATGGACATCAAAACCAAGAGGAAACATGATCCAACATGTCAAGGATCACCACCACACAGTGTATCTCATCAGGTCAGGAGTGTGGTCATTTTTCTGACATTAGAATGTTGCACTATAAATTGAGGTCCTAGTGGATCTGATTAGGAACAATCAATGCAAATGACCCGAAGCCTTGTCATTGTTCCTTTGTTCAGCTGCTCGGAGCACATGGAAAAGGCAACAAAATTTTTGGCCACACCAGCAAAATATTCATTTGCCACATGTTCTACATGCCACATTTAGCCATCTGTAACTTCGTCCTCCCAAATTCATCTTCAAAGGTCACTTATTTTACACACTAGAGACGTTTAGAGCTCAGGACAGATGTGCAAGTCCCAGTGGTTAAAACGGGAATCAGAAGGTGGATTAAAAAAAAAAGATGATCTTGAAATGGAGATTGGTCAAAAGTTTTTTGTTTTTGTTTTTTATGGGCAAAGACAAGAACAGCACTTCATTTATGAAACTTAAATCCAAATGAGGAATCCAAAAATGTACTCAGAGCACAAGGACCAAATACTCCACAGATCATTTTTCTGTTTGTGTGAAGCCAGAAGGCAGAAGCAACCAGTGACAGGTGAAATATTTGAGTTATCATCTAAGGATGAAATGGGACATGGAGGGTGATGAGGACGTTTGCAGATAAATCTCCATGTTCCCTCTTTATTCTTTTGATGTGGGTCATTTTGATTCTTTGTACGTTTGTTGAAGGCTAGTGTTGCATAATTTAACCTGATTTTCATCTCTTTTGCTGGTGAACGAAGCAGGTTTGATCTGCCAGCTGCCTTCATTTCCCATGCACCTGAAGTAAAGTTTAATGCCTAGCCACATTTAGTTTACCAGTCCCCTCTGGAGTGTTGGGATCAAAAACTTTAACTTTGAAATCATCTTCTCATATCGAGGTATCTTGAGCTGTTTGCAGAATACTTTCTTCTTATAGATTTTCACGCCAACGGCGAAAACAATGTTGCACACTGCACATTCTGTTTCTTTGAAGAGGCCCCACAACCCACTGAGTGGTGGGTCAGGTGGAGACAGGAGAAGAAGGACTTGCTTACAGAAATCGCATTGAAAGCACACAAAATACTCCAAAAGCAAGAGCAAAATGATGTGGGCAAATCTCTAATCACATTGGCTCACGAGGATTGCGCATACCATACAGTGCATTAAAAAAAAAAAAAAATCACAAATTTTTATGACAGCAAGTGGATCTAGCACTGGTTGAATGTCTATGTCAGAAAGAGGATTGCTTCTCTGGCTGCATGCGAAATAAAAAAAAGACATTTGGTGGTAGGTAAGCTAAAAAGTGGCGAGATTGAGACATTTTTTGTACACAGCTTATTATTAATTTTACCTAAGATATGCTGTTGTGATATTTGATATGTATACAGAGATATGTTATTAAAAGTACAGTGAAATTTTGGCTCAAAGTCATGAAAAGGGATTTTTTTTAAAAATAAATAAATCATGCATATTTATTGGTAAAGATGTATAGGAGCCCACTGAGCCCCTCACAGGAAGATTGTTCCTGTACTGTTCTCTTAAAATTAACACACACACACACACACACACACACACACACATTACACATGTATATATATATATATATATATATATATATATATATATATATATATAGTAACAGATGTATATAGTATATAGTAACAGATGCTATATTGTTTTTACATCTAGATTAATGTTTATGGCTTCCATATTGCTGAACTCTCATCTGTGCATTCATTCCTATAAGTCGTTCCTGCACTGCAGACCTACAAGAAAGTATTCAGCAGTGGGGTGCTCTTACTGACAGTCACATCACGTCCTGCTCTGACATTCTCAGGCACCTGAGGAAGGCTTGTTTCTTACCTATCACACTAATGCACACACAACACAGTCCTCAAACAAGTGCTGTCAACCACAATTTCCAACCCTCACTATTTTTTCAGTTAGATATAACTGAAGATGTCACTTTAGTCACTGTTCCTCACATCTGTCAGTCGAGCAATAATCCATGCCCCAACAATGAACTCTCTTTCAGAGTCAGTTAGATCTTTTTCTTCGTACCATTTTGATGCAGAAACAGATGGGCCTGCTCAGAATGTTAATAAATGCCATATAGCATGATTGGATGATGTGAAAGCAATTGCATTTGTTGTGCTTCTCCACTCATTTGTTTAGGTTTTCCCTTTATTTGTCATCTAGCTGTAGCCTCATTCTGCAGCACCACAGATTTACACTTGATTTCAGGAACTGACTGATTCATGGTAGCAACGTTAGCTGCATTCATCAGGTTTTAGTGCCTCCCCAGAGACGCTTTGAGTCTGTGCTTCAGACGACTCGCACGTGTTTGAAACACCTCTTTATTTTGTTGTTTCCTGTATATGTAGGGTTTTTTTCTAAATTATGTGCTTGTGCTTTTCAAATTGATTATGATGTTTCCTTAACATGATTGGATTTTTTTTTCTACTTGATGTGATTCAGTTTGCAGCCTTAGGTGCTACAACAAACTAAGGTTAACACTACCTCTGGGACTGCCAGGGACAAAACATCAAGTATGGACAGTATTGTATCCCAAGTCAAAGCCCATAGAGGGTTCCTGAAATATTGGTAGAACAGTTCAACAGATGTTCATAACAGAGGCCACCTTTTTTAGGTCTGTTTTCATTCCTCTGTGGCAGAAAATACTTAGAAAGTCCAAGATTCTTCTCTCCGTGGGTCCACCTCGACAGTCTCAGTACATAAGTTTGGCAGCTCACACATTTCATTTCAAGGCACACACTTTAGGTAACACAGAATATATGCCCCGCTGAACATGCCCAGCTTCCAATGCGCACTCTCTGTAAACAATATTTTAGGCTTTGCTGGCAGGCTGGCAGGCAGCAGCAGCTGAGGGCTTCTATGGGCATCTCCTTGGAACCAACACACTACTGAATGAAAGGAGAAGTTAATTAGTAGATGCACAACTGCTGTGGCAATTACACCAGCTGGCAACTCCGAACCACTCTGCCTCACCTGAGCTGAGTTAAATCACACCCTACCACAGTATTCAACACTTTTTTTTTTTCCATTTTGTCTTCTTCTTCTTCTTCACATTCTTCAGAATATCTGGATAACAGAAGCAGATCTAAACGCATATAATGATTCACCTTTCCTGCAGCCACATTTCAGTTTAAATTTGCCTGCACTGGGGTGAAAACTTGTGTCAAATAAGCTGAAGACATTCCTCAGAGAATGGCCCATACTGACTGATGTTACTGCAGATTTGTTGGCTACACATCCATGATGCAAATCTCCCACCACAAGAATCAGAATCTTTATTGGCATCAGCGCATAAAGCACAACAACATTATTTGTAGTTCCATTCGGTGCAAAGAAAGCAGTCTAAATATCCTATTAAAGTTTCATTCTATGTTCAAAACTAAAATAAAACATATCCCCGCATCACACCACCACCAGGCTGAACTGTTGACGTATCCAGGATGGATCCATGCTTTCATGCTGTTTACGCTTGAAGCAGTCTGTCCATTTTCCTCTTCCGACCTTTTCTCACTGGATGTTTTCTCTTTTTGTGGACCATACTCTGTAAACCCTGGAGATGATTGTGCATGAAAATCCCAGTAGATCCGCAGGCATTAACAACCATACCACATCCAAAGTCATTTGAATCACCTTTCTTTCCCATTCTGATGCTCGATTTGAACTTCAGCAGGTCGCCTTGATGCCTGAATGTATTCGGTTGCTGCCATGTGACTGCTTGATTTAACGTTTGTGTTTAAGAGCAGTTCTACATAATAAAAAAAAAAGTGAACACAGATGAAAGCTGCAGCGCGTCCACGCTGCACCAACACTGGTGCTTTTACTTATTTTCCCTGGCTTCTTTAGGCACGGTTACAGAGCTTGACCGTCATCTTTATCATTTGTATTGAGTTTAGTAGCTTCACATTGTTCAGAGCATTGCAGCTCCTTAAACTTTAACCTGCCCAGAGGTCTAAATCAGCCAGAATAACTAGCAAGCCTTTGTGGAGGTTCAGGAGCTTGAAAATCTATCAAGCAAAACAAAGCCTGCAGCTGCTCTACTAATGGTGTAGCAGGCACTGCATCTGCAGGCACAGTGCCAGAACTGAACACAGTCTGTGAAGGAATACAAACAGGCTGCCAGATCAATACGCTGAATTTAAGGTTTGCAGTGATTTACAGAGTGGGTTTTTATTTTATTTTATTTTTTTTCGTGCTCAAGAAAATTAAGCTGTTGCTCTTCCGCATCTTTATATTACATCTGAGCTCTATAAAAGCAATCTAAACAAGCAAAACCATTTGAATGACTCCCCACATTCACTCTATGAATTATTCAAATAATTTATCTCTACCCAACACCTTTTCAGTGCTGGCATTTGGAACTATTGTGCCTGTGTTTGTGGACTTAAAATTATTGGTTTGAATGCTGGCAGTTGTGAATGAAAATTAATGAGAAAGGACTTAAAGCCCCTACATGCGAAAAAGCATGGTACCATTGTGAGATGCATTTAATACTCGTGTCAATGAACACCAGTTTTTAAAAGCAGGCAGCTGCCATCCGGCACACTGATTTCCTGGTTCACTGAAATTGCTTTTGACTTTATCTAAACATCGTGTGTGATGGGCATAAAATCTCTTTATTGTAAGACTCAAAAATTTAATGGCATTTTTCCACAGTAACTGAGCTGAGGGATGCATTTGAAGGTCTTTATCTTCTGCAGGAGGAAAGTGATGTTACTGCCATAAAAATATGATGGATTTATGTTTTTTTTAAAAAAACAAAACAATGCAGTGATCTGTGGTGTAACCACAGTTTGACTTTAGGCACCACTTAACCATCTTTAAAAGGTTAGTGGATTCATCTAAAGGTCAATACACGTCTCCTGGCAGTGGCAGCATCCCAGTTTTCCACTTAGCTTGGGAATGGCGGCAGGTGTGTGAATTTGTGAATAAAGTTTATGCCAACTTTGACACGTTGAAGGTAATTAGCGCCTCATGTAGGGCTAAAGAATGCGAAGAAAGAAGAAAAATCTTCAGCGTAGATGCCTCACAAATATCAAGCTACTGTATCTTTAAGATCAACTCAAAATATAAAGGAGAATGTTTGCGATTACTCAGATTTTTCTTTAGTGCACCTGTTATCAGGTAATTCTCTTTGCATTTCAAATGATGTTAATCATTTTTCTTAGGACCCTTTTTGGAAACTTTCTGAATCGGTCTTAACAATCTGGTAAATAACTTTAGGACATTTTTTCTCCACTCCTCTGGTTCAGATCTTCAGTACATTTTTGCAGGGAAGGCTTCCACACAAGTCGACGCTTCTGCACTGCAAGAAACTGACTAACACACGACAGCTGGAGAGACACAAAGCTGAATACGCTGAGGTAAGTGAGAACAGGTGGAAACAATCAAAGAATGACAGCAGTCAGATCAGGACAAAGACAGAAAGAAAAAGAGAGAAACTCGATGAAAGAAAAACCAAATACATGATATAATGTATGTAAAAGACAGAAGTAGTTGAAAAGCCTGAAAACTGAAGCCTGTGGAAGTGCGTTACTTCTGGGGGTTTTTTTGTTTGTTTGTTTTATAATGGCCAGCAGGGATGACTCATCCAGTTGTACAAGATTCTATGGGAAAACAACACTACTTGATCTATGACCTCATTAAAAACTATCCTGATGGGTTTACAGTCTTGCTTGTTTCACATCTTACTGAGTGCGTGATGTCCATTTTGTAAATGAACTACTCAAACTTGCAGTGTGCTCTGTTTCTCAGTCAGAACCGCCTTCTTAGTCACATCCAGTTTTCAAGATCGGATTTCACTAACCACCAGTTAATCTGTTGTAATGAGTGATAGAAAAATGTGATGATTTTAAACTTCGTATATGTTGACTTCAGCTGCTTGAACTGAAAGAGCCTCATGGTCCGGGATATGAACTGGAGAGAAAGGAGCTGCATGGAATCTGAGGGAGGAACTGATAAGTCACACAGAAGCAAGGACAAACTGTTCTGCTGCTCATTATATTTTATCCATCAGTTTATTATGAGATGCACCTTTTAAGGGAATTTTAAGGCTGTCAGCAACAATGTTAACCTCTACCCTGTATTATAAAAGCTCTGTGTAAATGCTGTATTTTGAACATTTGCATTGCAGATCCTCTGTATGTAATTTGTTCCCTCGCTAGCAAGAAATTAAAATGTCCTACTCTTTTGAATCTCAGGTGTGATCCTGTGCCTTTTGTAGCAATTCCCTCAACAATGACCATAAATCAAAGCTGACACTATCAACACAAAAGTGCAAGCTGCAGCCTTCATATATCACCTTTTTCAACTTCAAACACATGCTCAAACCAGAGAGTGAATATAATAGAACTTTAGCCATGACCACATCTCAGTGAACTGAAAAGAGCGAACCCTGCGAGGCAGCTCAGGCAGGCACATAGTGTGCTTCACTCTTCCTCGCATCTTATACCAAACGTACCCAGTCTATTTAAGCTGCAAAATTCTCCAGCTGTCCCTCAAACATGTCAATGCTGCTGCTGTGCATCAGTGCCAGCTGTTTCAACCCCTCCTCCACCCCAGAATCCACCTGTAGGCTCCAGGGGAATATTTCCTTGTCACTTCCCAGTTTTAGAGGTAACATATTTTGAGGAGAGTGCTGCACTGAAAACCTAGAAACCCATTCTGCTGCTGAAATAAATCAGTCAATTCAAGCATGAGTTGTTTGATAGAACTGAACTAACATCCATGGCTGCTACATGCATTAATAGTGTACATTCACAAGCCACTTTATTGGGTCCAATTACAATGAGTCCTTCACTGCTCTGGCCCTAATGGTGCCCTGTCTGTACAGTGTGGATGTTTCCTCGTGTAAAGTGGTTGGCGATCACTGCCGCTGAATGCCTCGCGCTGGTCAGTAATCACTGAGCTCCGCCTCAGCAGCTGTGAGCTCACC
Organism: Pterophyllum scalare; assembly: GCA_024447675.2. Taxonomy (NCBI): domain Eukaryota; kingdom Metazoa; phylum Chordata; class Actinopteri; order Cichliformes; family Cichlidae; genus Pterophyllum; species Pterophyllum scalare. The sequence goes on along the minus strand of JAMQGT020009448.1, from coordinate 115,712 downwards.
ACTGATGACCTGCAACATCTGGCTGCTGTGTGCAGACGTGGCTGTCTCTCCTCTCTCCAAGCATTAGATCTGCTACAACAGCTTGGTTAGAGATGGTGGTTGGTGCGCTCTGTTTGCAGCAGGAGGTCTTGGCTCACTAGAGGACGCAGGCATCAGCCTGCAACCTTCATCTGCTCCCTGCTCAGCCTGGCTGCCCTCCCTGCACCGAGGTGTGCCTCAAATGCCGGTGCTGGCTCGAATGGCGATGCAGAGGTTGACAGCTGGCTCTCAAAAGAGACAGCAGCTAGGCTAGTATCTGAGGAAGAGGAGCATCCTGCTGGAGTGAGATCCAGATTTTCAAGGCACATCTTTGTCATGTAAAGTGGCCAATCGGGAGAGTCCAGAAGAGAGCCAGCCCGAGGGGTAGAGGACCAGAAAGCCTGCCTAATCTGATGTCATGTGCCACTAATGAAGGATATCTCAATTTTTTTTAAAAAAAATTACAGACAGATCATGTTGTAGTCCCTGTGAGATTGCTGCCTGTTTATGATGAACACTAGATTTAGGTTCCTTTTTAATTTAATAGACTTGCAACGTCATATCATAGACTTTATTATTCTATATTCAGAAAATGGAACTATCTGAGCTGTATGCGTCAGCCTTTTGATAGACATATCCAGTCTTTAAGTGAAGTGGCCACCAGAGGGCTCTGTATGACATGACTGTGCACAAAAGCTGTGAGAGTACCATAATGCGGCACAAACATTTCACACTTTCCCTGGGAGTGTCTACCTGTAGGGCAGAGCACAGGCATGATAAACATAACAGGCTCATTCTGTGGACGGGGAATAAGGCTGATCTGTCCTCACAACAATGCAGATGAACTTGAGTTTAGCCTTCATGCACTTTTTTTTTTATTTTAATGCAAGCAAACCTTAAACCTGCAGAAGAATTACTTGCAGAGCATATTAATTTAAATCTCAAGCTGTTCTTTACTCAGTTTATATTTTTGGCATATTTCCCCACATTTTTTTACATGTGCCTCTGAGGAGAGCTCATAAAAGCGCCTCTGAAGTCGATTACGGCTTTTATGTTAATAGGAAATGATGCCTTTTGACTTTAACACTCTTGAGAACAGGCCCTGCAGGTAGATTACTGATTACACCACATTTTGATTGTATTGCTGATTTTGATTTGTGTGCTTGTTTGTTTTGGGGGGTTTTCTTTTCTTTTCTTTTTTTTTTTTTTAAATCAGGCAGTTGGTACACCAACATGAGGGATTTGCATTCATCATTCAACAATTGGAAAAAGGAAATCCCACAAGCACTCTAGGACAGGGAAGGCAAAGAGTGGTGAACAAACAGGATGACAGCATTGCCACCTAGTGTAAAAAGCGTTTAATGCATGCTTCCCAGCGAAGGTTTACTGTATTCACTTTGTGATGCCGTAGTTATAATACTATTTCTTGGATGCTTCCACTTCAAGGATGCACATCACAAACACCCCAATTTTTTAAAACCCTCATTAACAAAAGAAAACCATCTAAGCGGAATATTAGTGAAGAAAAAATCAGTTTCATTTCACAAGAGTGGCAAATTCATGTCATGTTACAACTCTTCCAGAGCAAGAATAGAGGGTGCATGGATTCAGTGGGTCTAAGTAGGTTGTATAAACTTTGTGTAACTGATTTATCCTACTCGGTGTTGCAGACTGCCGGAGACTGTTCCAGAATGCAACGAGCAGAAGGTGTGGTGCACTCTGGTCTCCCTCATGGCTAGCAGATGGAAAGGCAAACAGATTCACAGCAAGAAACACGAATTAGTTTTTGCAGTTCACCTAATTTGCATATCTCTGCTGTGGAAGGAAATATGCACACTGCAGACAGGTCTCAGGTGGTCAACCTGGGTTAGAGACGGGACCTGCTCTGCAAGAGTTCAGAAATTAATATCCAAAAACTCATTCAGACTCTGGTATTGTAGCATTGCACCTTCCTCTGTCTGTTTGAACTACACTGAGTGTTTTCTGACACGTCAGGTGTGTCATGTTTTCATTCTTTGCACACACTTTTGTTATGCAGACATGAAATTTTTTTGAAAAGATAATTAGATAGAAGCTGCTGTTGTCCCAAAAACGATTGATACGCTAAAATAGGCTTGTTTCCTATCCCTGTGGTTACTACAGTCACATGACAAACTTTAAACCAATGCCATACCAAGTTCAGTGTCATGGTGTGTATATCCACAATAAGCAGTAGTTGAACTCACTCAACAGCACTTTAAAATGAAAACAGAAGTGAGCGCTTACTGCGTGTTTTGCCTTTTGTGTCGTGGTTTTCGGAATAAGCTTTAACATTTTTGCCTTTGCAGCATGCTGAGGCCTTAAGAGTGAACCTTTCAGAAGGATAAGGAATGATAAACGGCAACATACTGCTACAAATGAGTTAAAAGTGTCCTTTTCAGTCACCAACCAGGAAGCTTTTACTGCAATAAATGTCTACCACTTGATGATACAAGGATGGCTTTACTTGAGTGATGAGTTGTCACACATTAATTGAACCTCTAAACTCTACATTAAAATTCTTTTTTTTTAAATACAATAAAATAAAAACTATCATGGAACTGTTTCCCTTTTCCTCTAGATTTCTAACCTTTAATGGCCTTTAATACACACGTACACATGTATAAAACACATTTATGCTGCATTTGTAGCTTTTTAAAGATGGTGTGAAATTGTATTGCCTCTGCCTTGGCCAGATTTCTCTTGTAAAGGAAACTTGATCTCAGCTGGAATTCTTGGTAAAAGAATTATAAATAAAATTTAAAAAAAATAAATAAACTAGGAAACCAATGCAACCTGCCCCCCCCCCAGAAATGTCTATATGCTAAATAATCCAAAGGACTGCAATCGCTCTGCACTACTATTTAAATCGATTCCAACAGAGGGCGCTCCACTTATGTGCACTAAAACAGCACTATGAAAGCAGAAATGTTGGCAGGTTACTGGTCTCTGACATTCATGTGTCTGTTAATAGTCGTTAGCAAATGTTGCTGCCCATCAGTCTGGGGAGGGTGATAAGGTCATTTCCAAACAACATGCTGCAGTGAGAAAGATTATTCACATGTGGGAAAACATTTGAGACAGTTGCCAATCTTCCAAGGAGTGGACATCCCAGCAAATTCACCCCAATCGTAAGACCGTGCTATGCTCAGAGAAACTGCAAGAAACCCAAGAGCTACATCTCAGACTCTACAGGCGTCAGTTAGCATGCTGATTGTCAAAGTTCATGACAGTATAACTGGAAAAATACTGAACAAATATGGCCTGTTGGGAAGGACTGCCAGGAGAAAGTCTCTTCTCTCTCTATAAAGAACATGGCAGCACGGCTTAAATTTGCAAAGCCGTACCTGAACAAATCCCAAAGTCTTGTGGAACAATGTCCTTTTGACCACATTACCAAATTGTAGATGTTTGTCCAGAATGCACAGCGTCATGTTTGGAGAAAACCAAACACCTCACACTAACTGTCAAGCACAGTGGCGGAGGGGTGATGATTTGGCGGGTTGTTGCAGTCAGATGACCTGAGCACCTGTGTACCAAAATATTCTAGAGTTAAATGTGAGTCCATCTGTGTGGCAGCTATATGGTTGGTTGAAACTGGCTCACGCAACAGGACAATGATCCCAAGCACAGCAGCAAATTTATAACAGAACGTCTGAAAATGAAAAGAATCGAAGTGCTGCAACGGCCCAGTCGAGTCCGGACCTCAACCCGGCCGAAGTGTTGTGGTGGGACCTTAACAGAGCTGTGCATAAATGACCGCAAACCTCAGTGAACTGAGGCAAAATTCTTCTTCTCTTCAATGATGCGAGACTGATAAAATCAACAGTTGGTTAAAGTCATTGCTGTGATTCTATAAGCTACTGAACCATGGGGTCATTTCACACACACCACTTCTGCATTTTAAGTTTTGAGATGGTGTAATATGTCATGTGTTGTTGTTCATCTCAACTTATATTAAAATCATTATAGAGCTTGGTAAGGACCGGATGATATTTCTTTTTGTATATCATGGTGAAATGTAGATTAACAGATACAATTTGTAAAAAAAAAAAGGATACCACACAGTGTTGAATTACATTCAACACTGTGTGGTATCCTTTCATTTAACTGTCCAATAATTGTCCCATCTTTTAACTAAGTCAGTAATGTTGCTGTGGGAAAATGTTACCCACCCCTGCTCTAAGACAACCCAAAGGGTAAAAAAAGAAACACAGATTAGCCTCTTTTTTTTTCAAATTTTCCTTTTATTCTTTGAAGTCCTCGTTACTTTCTTTTCTTTTTCTTTTCTTCTTTTTTCCCCTTTTTCTTTTTCTTTTTTTACATCACCATCCGTGGGATTTGACATAGTGAGCAAGCATCCCAGAAACCCCACAGCCACCAAGACAAATACCATCACACAGTTTCACTTTCACAAAGGTTAAAGGCTTACAGAGAGGCGACGGAGGGGCTGCAGGGGCAAAGAAGATGTTGGACAGCATCAACAGCCTCAGAACAGAAGGAAGCTCCCCTCAATCTGCAGCATGTTGCTTACATACACTCATATATCATTAGCATAATATGGCATAGAAAAAGCATCCAAGCTGACAGAGCATTAAAGGAGTATAAGTGTGTGTATGTGTGTAAACTGAGGAGGCATGGGACACGGAGAGGATGCCAATAATGACAGCTACTTTTTAATAGCCAAGTGAGTTTTTCAGGCACAGGCGCTGCAGCACGGCAACGGCTGCTTGTTTAGTGTGTTAGGAATCTCTGTGTGTGTGCGTGTGTGTGTTTCCTCAATCGTCTGTAGTGCGCCATGAACTATAGTAGCATTCTGAATTCACACACACACACACACACACACACACACACACACACACACACACACACACAACCCAGTACAGGATTATGTAGTAATGTTTGAGCACCGTAACCGAATAATGAAAAAAGTGTGTGTGCGTCGGCAAAAAAGCCATACTAATAGCTCCAGGTCAGGACGGGTTGCTGATGGCAACCTCAAATTTGACAAGCGTTGCCATGACAAACAAAAAAGCAAAAACCCCACGAGAGTGGAGGGGTCTGTCGCCACGGCAACAGCCAGAAACAACCAAAGAGCCAAGGAGGGAGGAAGAGAAAGAAAGAAAAGGGAGAGTGAAAGGAGCACACGCAGCCAAAATGCGCTGGTGTTTGTGGACCTCACCCTTACCTAGACTTTTAACCACAGTTTAAAAAAAGCAGTGACTGGATTTCTACAAGCTGCAACAGGATGTTAACATGGAGAAAGGAGAATTGTAAAAAAGGAAATAAGAAACTGCGAAACAGTAAAATTCTCCACGCAGGACTTGCAGATGTTTAAGTTGCCTTGAAGACATTCCTATCTCGTCACATATTTGAATGCTTCAGAGACGTGCACTTATTACAATCCCCTCTGCCTTGGATTCTTTAAATACATAAAGCATTTGTAATGCTAAAAGCCTTTGCCTTCTACAGGCTTCCTGCTGCATTTTAGGGGAGAAAACTTGGAACACTGAGACTGAAAGTGTACCTTTTCATATCTAAATTATGCACACAAACCAAGTTTGGGGTTACTTGAAAATGTCCTTTTTGAAAGAATTCACATTTGTTTTAATGAGAAATCATTAATCACTGATTTTCATGTAGCATCTATGCAGGTATAGAAGTAGTAGGGATTAAAGAAGCCATACATTTGGCTGGACAAGTGGCTAGGGCACTTTCAAAATACCCCTCAAAAAAATGTACTACTCCTTTCGCAAATGGGCACAGCTTGCCTCTTATGGCCATCATTTTATCAAGAAGCCATCTGAGGATCTTTCTCATACAAGAGGCTATGTCCTCTTGCTCAGTAGCATATCCAGGTCTCGCACTATTCACGCCCAGTTGAGACCAAAGTGTGAAGGGAGTAGTGCATGCCGTCACATTAAATCTTTAATTTACTGAACAGATAAAACCTACTTTTTGGAACAAGAACAATGATTAAAGTTTCACAGAAAGATTTTCTTTGCTCATTTTGAGACTGTATTAGCCACAGTCTTCAGCTGTACTGGCACAATCAATTTTCCTTTTAATATGATAAACCTACATTAGGTAAAACGGTGTGCAACTAGCACACAGGAGAGATGGCTGCTGAAAATGAGCTTCTTAGATATTACATTTCACTAGCTGGAACCACACCTCAAATATGATTAGGCAATGTTTACTGAAAGAATCGCAGATGGAGGGTGCAAGGATCTGGGCTGTGGTTTGGGGAAGGCCCCGGTGTAGACTGGCGGCGGCTCCCGGGCCAAGCAGGGGGAGGAGGGCAGGGTCATGGCATGTTGTGCAGCAAGGCGTTTACAGATATACAACCGGAGGGGAAGTGCGTGAGGTGTAGTCCCACTAGTGAAATTCAGATAAATTATCTCCAATAAAAATCAGTGATTTATGTTGAAAGACATGGTTATTTGTCACATTTCCCATCATTGTACTATAGAGGATCACAAAAGCACTTTTTTTAAAAAAAATCTTTTGAGTGGTCGTGTATGTGTTCCACCTTTGGTTTATCTTAAACTGTTATTATATTAAGTAGCCAAGTGTATGTAAAGAGTCTAAGCCCAGTTAAGTGCCCCCGGTTACATCCATGTCAAGTTTATTCACCATTTAGTCACGGGAAAGAAAGATGATTACTGGTGAAACTGGCTTAATAGAAGCCAGATTGATTTTTTTTTTTTCTTAAGAAAGAAAGAAAGAAAGAAAGAAAAAAAGAAAGAAAGAAAGAAAGAAGAACAAGAACGTACAACTGCAGTATAGCCTGGAGCAAAGTTCTCTCCACAACCATACTTGAGAGCTGTACAAGAGCCCGCTGTGCGTGTCCCATCCCTCACACATCAACACTGCACACTAGTCAGAAGTACATTAGCTCATGTCTACTTTCAAGCATAAATCAATAGTGCTCAGCCCTCAGGCGCCTAGTTACAGAATGACACTAAAAAGCAGTTTGACAACAACTTCAAAACTATAAAACAACAGAACATTTCAACATATCAAGCACTGTTCATCTTTACAGGGGCTCTATCTGCAAGTACATAGGCCCAATGAAAGCGCAAAATCTGGCACCTTTGAATCGGTTAATCCTGGCTATTTTACATCTTTTTTATCTTACATCCTTCACTTACCTCAAAAACAATAACAAAACAAGAAGCTAAGATCTGACTATCAGTACAACTTCTCTGGGTTCAGGCACATAAAGAGTTGAAAGGAAAGTGCGGGGATAGGGTGTGGGGGGGGGGTGCTAATGAGTATAAAACAGTCACATTTGGAAGGAGAGACATTCTGGATGTAAATGCACTGCGTGGTGACGGACAGTCATCAGATGCCCTTAATGCTCTTGATAGATTTTGGACCTTTGTGATTCATGGGAATGTAAACAAATGGGAAAACATGTAGCTGCGTAGTGAATGGCACCTTTCCCACACTCCTAAAAGTTCTCTAAAAAAGGGCGGTGCTAAGAGAAAGTAAGGCAAGGAAAGGCTGAGTTTGAAGTAACAGTAAGTACAACTTTCTCTTTCCCCCATAAATCAATCCCACTTAATGATGACCTTACACTCAGAGATGAAGAATAAAGCTCTATTTACTACCTGCCAAAAGCTCCTTCTGCGCCACAGGACTCTCCAGTTGACTCCCAACACACTGTATCCATAATGAAAGATTACCATGTTCAGTTTTTTTAAATTTTAAGGCCATCTTCATGGCAAATAGTCAATTAAATATCAATTGTAGCACTGTGAAAGACAGCAATGGACTGGAAAATTAAGTGACAGAAATGTGATATAATGCAAATTACAGACTGCCAACAGCTGGACGGAAGTAATAGAGTCTTTCTTGCTGAATGAAATACAAGACTGATCAGTTTCATGCAACCTAGTGTTTGGCCTATTTAACAAAAGGGAGAATCAAAGGAAATGATACTGAACTCCTCACAAAATGGTAAAAGAATAGATATCCTGTGCGAACCTTATCATCTGCATAACATCACTTTAGCCTCACTTAACTCCCTGACTGGATACAACAGCAAAGCAAATATCAAAGGGATACATGGGAGGGAGAAATTACAGTATAAAAACTGAATAATGCAGTCAAAAGTGCTCAAATAAGAAGTGTTATCTTTTTTTTTTTTAACTAATTTTTTCATCATATGAGGCAGAACTTTTTTGTTTGTGTTTTTCTTTTCTAACTATGTTCTCTATAATCAGGCTTTGGGGAAGAGAAGATTGGGTATGTGGAGGGGGGGGGAGGGGGCAAAAAGCAGCAAAGGAGGACATGAAAGCTGGAGGCTGACAGATGGCCTGATCAGGTGTTGTGAAGGGTTTGAATCTCGATGTAATGCTGTAACTTCTTCACCCCCACCACCACTTCCGCTTCTGCTGGCCACCCATCCACAAATCCTCATTTCCTCCTCAGCAGCTGAGGATGGGGCCCTAACCCAGGCTGGTGATGTTTGCCCTGCCGCCTGGAGGCGCCACGATGCGCTGAGTGTTCCGGCGAGGAACGTTGTCATCAATCTGAGCTCCTGTGTGATCGAATGGAAAGGGATCACTTTAGGAATTTGGGTATTTGTAATACTAGAAAGGAAAGTAGCACAGGGGGGAAAGTATTTTGGGAAGTCAACCTGCATTTAGTTTTGACAAGCAACTTCTTTACATAATAAATAAAAATGAATTCCCATTCATAGTCTACATAGGGATTTTGTTTATAAGCCATAATATTGCAACCATTCATATATGAGCTATGACATCAACAATAATGAGTTTTATTTGTGTCTGGAATCCAAGTCCTTAAAAAAAGTGGGTGAATGTAATTAGTACACAAAGTTAGGATGTAAAATCTTCACAAGAAAAACAAACTTGCTGCATGGAAGACCCCTACAAAATATGACCCAATACATTTAAAGAGGACCTATTATGCTGTTTCTTGTTTTTTTGATTGCATACTGGGATTCTCCTTTTATCCTTTCTGATTTCAGTGAGGCCACATATATATAAGATATTACACCTTGGCTTTGCTGCACCTTATACTTTATTCTGCTCAACAGTGTTTCATACTTTGTTAAATTGTGTTGTTTTAGTTGTGTTATGCTATAAAATAATCCCATTGTCCACATCTGAGGACATTTTTTTTTCCATAAATATAACAACCATGTAACAAAATACAACTTCCTGCTCAAAGAGGAAGCTTAATTTTTATAGATATCAGGTCCATCTAATCACAAATATCTAGGAGAAATTAAAAATCCATCAAAAACGGGAGCTCGGGTCTCAGGAGGTTAAAGAAAAATGGCCTTCAGGGGAGAGGGGCTAAAACAGCTTGATTCAGACACACAGGAGACTGAGACTGATGGTAATACAACTGACCGGATAGGCTGAAGCCAGACTGGTGCAGGTTGCGGACGGGCTGGTTGGGTTGTTTGGCAGGTGAAGTCTTGGTAGAGGAAGCTGGAGTCATGGTTTTAGGAGTGACTGACACCTCACAGACTGGACCATCATACAATCCCCTGGGTACACCCCTCAGCTCAGCCAGCTGCATTGTTGGAAATGAGATACAACAGTCACAGAATGAAAACTACCAAAGAAATATTCCCACCCTGAAGGAGGGTGTGTGGAAATTTGGGCCAATTACATAACAAGACGCAACATCCCCTAAATTTTCCACAAAACAATTACCAGTGTTAAAAAAAAATTTTCTGGGTGTGGGGTGCAAGTTTACTGTCAAACTGATTTCCAATGTGGCATTAAATAATTCAACACAGATCCTAGCAGATCAAGAGGAGTGTTGTACCCTGCTGCGAGCTTTTATCCTCTTGTAGACATAGTCAGGGAAAGGTTTGCGGGCCACATAACGTCCTGAGCCCTCGGTGACGTGGAGGTTCCCATCCTCCAAAACAATCTTGCCCTGGCTGATCACCACCAGAGGCCCGCCACGCACCTCTGTGCCTTCGAAGATGTTGTACTCCACAGTCTGTGAGGAGAAGGAAAGTAGTGGTGTCAAACGCAACGCACAGCATATGATTCCACGCATAAAGATTGTACACATATTAATAAAAACGAGTGATGCGAGCGGCATCAAAAGTTTTGAATCTGACTTTACTTACACTAAACATTTCTCAGCATTATCCACTGTATTGTATTTTAGATATCGACACCCTGAAAGACAAACTTGTCTGGTGATTTTTGGTTTGTGCTTTTAGATTCGAAGCAGGTTTGAAGTTCTTGGCTGACACCCGACAGCTGTGTTCCTGTGATGTTTTATTGCAGCTGCTTGTACCTCCTAATGCCAGCGCTGACACTTTAAATCATAACAGAAATACCTTCAAAGCAGAAATGCAGTCATTCAACTTCCCCAGCTCATTTTCCGCTATCATAAGGATGACGTAACCTCCTGCTGCACATTCTACATGCCATTTTAGTTCACAGATTTATGAAACTCTCACTGAGTATGTATCTGAAAAAAGTGCCAGAGCTATTTTGAAGGACTCACCATGTAAAATGTCTAGAATGTGAAAGGAGCTTAACTGATTTAACTCGCATAGTTTTCAAACTGTTTCCTCTGGCCTACTAACACAGAGTACAGAGGCAGTGGTCTACAGGCCGAAAAAAGATGAAGCTGTTTTTTTAGTGCTTGTGTGTGCACACTGAGGGTGTGGAGGTTGCTGTGAGACCAGTTTGAATGCCTTATGACTCCTCTTCCAAAAGCGTACGGAGCTAAAGCTGAGGTCATGGCAATCTGACAGACTCTGAGAGCCTAAAATGAGATCACTGGTATATTGGGTTATCCTATGACACCAACACACATGCATGCATGCACACTCCAAATGAGCAATTTCACCCATGAACACTGGTCCATTATTTTCTGACCAAGCGGAACAAAAAGAAACCGAGGAACATGACAGGATTAAGCAGACAGATTCAATGAGCATATACAGCTCTCTCTCTCTTTCATACACAGACACACACACACACACACACACACAGATGCACAGGGATCGGCCTGCTAACAATCAGAAATGATGTGTTCCAGTTCTCTGGCAGATTTTAATGATGACATCACTCCTTCGACACCGTGCGAGGCCCACACCCTCTCCACTCAGACAGTCAGACAGCCATAAAACAAGAGTCCTTTATCACAACAAGAGTTCTACACCACTAACTCTGGATGTCATCAATTACATGCATGATCATTAGTGTTATTAGCATTACAGACAACAAGTAGGGCAATGTGCAAAGAATGAATAGTGTTTTTGAGGGCCTTGATGTGATTGAAAGGTCATTAGACTTGCCAAAATTGTCAGAAGATGTGAAATATTTCATGTTTCACAAGTTTTGGACATTAATGTGGCAAAATGGATTGACAGCACCCCCTAAAAGATTTCAAAGTTTAGGCCCCTACATTAGGTTTCACCTAATAATATACTAAAAATATACTAAATTTGGTGGGCATCATGTGCAGAAGAAAGCCTCTTGGAACCATACCCTACGCCCTGCATCCCAAAGTGGTTTACTGTGGTATTTCTGCACAGGTTTTGTCATTTGCTGCACTCGTTCTTTAACAAACTCTTCCAAGGGAATTAATTTTAAATTTTATCAGTGACATTTAAGGTTCTCTGTGATGCAAAGTCCTGAAAAAAGTTATTGTAATTGTTAGGTTCAATAGAAGAGACCCGCCAATTAGGGTGAGGAGAGTGATTCAGGCAACCCTTATGAGAGGAAGATCAAGGGAGCAGTTTACCCCGCCTGGGATAGGGTTACCAGGACCAGTCCCTGCAGCTAGGCCTGGTGAGGGTGCTTGAGGGAGAGAGCCTGTTGGCCGTGCCTTAGCCCATTGGGGCCCAGCCAGGCGCAGCCCAAAGAGGAGACATACACCTGTCCTCCTGTAGGACCACCAACCACAAGAGGTGCCACAGGGGTCAGTCGCAGTGTGTGCCAGGCAGACCGACCCCCAGCTACCCGGCTGGTAACTGGGACATGAAACCTCACCTCTCTGGTGGGGAAGGAGCCTAAGCTAGTGCTAGTAGACTTGTTTCCAGTGGGCGATGGACATCACCAGGGATGCCCTTTGTCATGAATTCTATTCATAATTTTTATGGACATAGCAAGATTTCTAGGCACGGCCAAGTGGCTTCTCCCTTGGTGACCTCAGAATCTCATCTCAGCTTTTTTTGGATGATATGATCCTGTTGGCTTCATCAGGTAGTGGCCTCCAGTTCACACTGGAACAGTGTGAAGCAGTGGATATGAGAATTGGCACCTCCAAATCTGAGGCCATGGTTCTCAGTAGGAAAAGAGTGGAATGCCCACTCCAGGTCAGGGACGAGTTGCTGCCCCAGATGGAGGAGTTTAAGTCTCTCAAGGTCTTGTTCACAAGTGAAGAGGGGGACCGCGGATTGACAGATGAACTGGGGCCGTAGCTGCAGTGATGCACACACTGTGCCAGTCCATTGTGGTGACCTGGCCTGGGAACGCCTCAGTGTCCCCCCGGATAAGCTGAAGAAGGTGGCTGAGAAGAGAGAGGGCTGGGTTTCTCTGCTTAGGCTGCTGCCCCTGCTATCTAGCTCTGGATAAGTGGAAAAAGATGGATGATAGATGGATGGAGACCTACCAATTAAAGAATACTAAATAGAAATCCATGGGAGAATCTCAAAGGCGGCAATTATCCTGTGCCTCCACCCAAAAATAGTGTGTTACAACAGTTTCTACTCTGCAGCTGCAAAAAAGGAAAAAAATAATCTACTGGTTATCATTGTAAATATTTAGGTAAGTGTTTATTACATGTAGGTGCCCTTGTGAAGGCAGCCAAAAAGAGTGTTGGTACATTGGATTCAGCAGCAAATAAAGCCGTAATGTAATGAAATCCTTTTTCCGAAGGAACAAAAAAAAACAACAAAAAAAAACACACATTTAAAACTTATTTTGGGTCAAAGTGAGTCAACATTTTAAGCGCTTTTTTATGAGATTTGAATTGTGATTTTATTCATGTAGTTTTGAGGTCCCTGTGGTCATTGAAATTAAAGTTACTGCTCTCGTCGCATTAATTTAGATAGGGGCGTAAGGAGTTATCAAGATGCTGCCAAGCTGCAAGGCTTTTAGTTTCACTGAGAAACAGGGAATTGTTAAAACTCTTATTTACACTGTAAATTAAATTCCAATTTCTCATGCTTGAGCATAAGAGCACATCTGCATATGATGATGATACTTTATTAATCCCACAGTGGGGGAAATTACAGTTACAGTTAACAGAACACCCATCCAAGAAGACAAACAAACCAGAAATACATATTAATACTGAGTCATAGTCATAGCCCCACCTACAGGCTCCAGGTGTTGTACTTTTGCCATCTTATCTTCATATATTGAAGATTGTGAGTTTTTACTTAACACTGCTGCTTTAAATTGCATTAGTGTTTCAATATGAAAAAAAAAGTATTGTTCTTACTCGATTCCAGTCTTTAAGACGCCTGTTCTTAAGATTTAAAAATACTGAAACTAATCCATAATCACAGCACTATCTATTTACAGTAAGAACTTTTACAAACTACTCATAGAAAACTGACTAGATCTGTCCATAATTTAGACATCTATATTTTCAGGTCTTCAAGATAATAAATAGCGAAGCTTTTCAGTTTTCATCTAACACTGTCGCTATGGCAATATATTGTTTGAAAGAGACTGGAAGCCGTTTCTTAGCAGTTTTGAATGTCTGAAAACCTTTGGCACATGCATCATATATAACTGAAGTCACTTCATAGTAGGCTTACATTACTGAAGAAAAGGTACCTCTGTGCCAACATTAGTAGCTAGTTACGTAGAAATAACTGAAGATCGTACTGAATGGTGGCTCTTGGCGGAGATGATCTTTGTGGCGTCCGGGTCCCACAGCACCAGATCAGCATCCGAGCCCACAGCAATGCGGCCTTTACGGGGATACAGGTTGAAGATCTTGGCGGCATTTGTGCTGGTCACGGCCACAAACTGGTTTTCATCCATCTTGCCCGTTACCTGAGATGAATCAGAGCTGAGAGTGAGCATGATACAAAAGCTTCTGCCCTCTTTGTGTTTTTCCCCTGTGTCATGTAGAGTTTTCACATATGGTCCTTTTTATAAAAAAAGAAAAAGAAAAAAAAAGAAAAAAAATCAAGCCAGTTCTCTTTCTGATCCATTTCTGATCCATTCTCGAGGACCCATCAGAGCGATGGGTCCTCGGGCCTCTTTCTGATCACACTATAGAACGCTCACATCTTATTGCTTTGAATTATGATTTGCAAAAGCATTTCTTACAATTTTGAGAACTTTTTCAAACCAACAAAAGGTTACTGAAGAAAAATAAATAAGTAAAAACCTTACTTGACTACACTAGTCAACTAGGATTTTAAGCAGTTGCATGCATAGTGTCACCAGCAAGTGTAGAGACGCCTAGAGACCTATAACACATTAGCAGTGACTTTCTGTTTACACTGCACAGGTTCAACAGACCGCAGTGTGGACTTGAAGTGAACTGAACACTTCCTAAATTAGTCCCAGATCACTTTCCCTCAGAGAGGTCTGACATCATTTGGAGTGTTAACATAAACGCGAAAAGAGCGGACGAGCAGCTCTGAGCTGTTTTTTTGGACTGAATGGAGCCAAGCGTGAAAACGCCTTTAGTGTACTCCCTTGAAGAACTAAGTACACTCTTACTGCTTCCGCGGGAATCCGCTAATCAAATGCACTCAACTACCCAATCATTAGAAAGTGTGACCACATCTATAAAAGCTGAAGTTTTGGCAGTTTGCTGCTCTCGAGTATTCAGGTGTGTGTTAACACGATGCCACAATCCTCATAAACAAACCTCAATGGACCGAAGCAAACTGGGCCAAAATTCTTCCGTAACAATGTGAGAGACTGAAGTCATACAGAAAATGATTACCTCAAGTTATTGCTGCTAAAGGTGGTTCTACCAGCTACTGAATCATGGAGCGTTTTCACAGCCACATACCACACACTTGTCCCAGATGATAGACATCCTCTCCTCAGTGCCATTGACACCCTCAGGAATCAAGCTGAAGTCATCTTTGCCCACAGCACGCTGGGCGGTGTTAAAGGGACAGTGCGCACTTCCTGTCACCTGAAGGTCTCCACTGTATAAAAGTTTAGTGCAAAAGAAAAGAGAGGCAGGACTGTGTCATGCACAGACAAAAAGCACTGTTGACATGTTTGAACTTTGTCTCTAATGTGTTTGCATCCTCTCACCAAGAGAGCAGGGAGTTGAGATAGTCTGGTGTGGTTGAGTCAGGGCTCAGTGGCGGAGAGGTGACGTAAGCGGCCGCTTTGGCCCAGTTCTTGCTCCAATAGTGTGAACCGTCTGTTCCCAGGCTTGCGGTGATTGGCTCTCCATAGACCACAGTGCCTAAAAGACCGGTCCCATCATAGCATGAGATCCTACGCATGTGGACTGAAGCTTCATTGCTTCTATTTGTACTAATTTGTGTTCATTTTACTGTTTCCTGTGAAGTCTACAGTATGAATAAACTTTATTAAAATGTTTCTAATCTCATCATTGTGACATAAAATTAGGCCCATATTTAAATTAGTAGTGTAATATTATGCAATCCTTTTATTTTAGCTCTTACCCTTCTTCCTGGCCTGAGCAATGACATCAGCAGCGCTCTTGCTCATCACCTTGGTGACATACAGCGGGCAGTTGGTCTGGTTGGCCACAGTCACAGAGCGGTTAACAGCCTCGGCCTCCACCTGGAGAACAGATGAGTTTATGCATCCTCAGGTCTTCTGGCTTTTCTCAGTATCAAAATAACATTTCCATCATTTCACTCTTCTGCCTTTTGTGTGCTCACAATTTAGTTAGCTTTTCAAATCAAAGCTCATGTGTCTTAAATATCACATGAAAATATAAAGCGATCATATTTTTCTTGGAAATTGTACGGATGGCTGCCAGTGCTACCCCTCAGCTTCCTGGCAGGAGAATCTTTAGGTGGCACAAATCCCCTGGAGGTACAGGTTCTAGAGCACATAACTACCAGGTCTCGGTAGATCTTAATGGGTACATGTGAGCTTTAGTGGCTTAATTCACCATATCAATTCAAAAGAAAATGGCTAAGTAAGAACCAAGAACAAGAAATGCTAAAATCATAATTAATATAAATCACTTTCTGTGACTGGCATTCCCAAGTGTCAGAGATTACCAGTAGATGCAGCTAAGCTATCAGTATAAGAAGCCTATATGAAATCCTTCCTGAGTAAACACACCTACAGCATGGTTTAAAATCCTACATGACCTCCTTCTCAAGCTACTGTGTTCACAAGATTTTCAGTAAATCTGACCTCTGACCTTCAGGTCAAGTTCACCAAAATTTACACTCTTCTGCGATTTTAAATGAACTAGACCTATTGTATCAATTTAAAAATCGTAGGTGACATCTTTATTGAGTTTTTGCATTCCCACGGTTTTCATAAAACCTGACTAGACCTTGAGGTCAAGGCCACCGATATTCAAACTAGTCTGGGATTTTAAGTAGATGCATCTATGGGGTGATGACAAAGGTAAAACAAAGTACCCAGCAGCTTGCTGTAGCTTCATATTTAACAGGCACTCATATTTTCATCTAACTCTTGGCAAGAACCAACTCATTTCTTTATAAACTGCTCTCCTTCCATAGCAACACAAACAAAGTGAAACACTCTAACGTAGAAGTCTTCTGGCAAATTAAATGACAAATGAGACAAAATGTTTCGAGGTGAAAAGCAGAATGGAATCTCCAATTTGCCTGGTCAATTTATTGCAACATTTTGAGGTATTTTTAATCATTATGTCTCTTGTTCCATATAAAACCATGGAAAAGCTTAAGATTTGATTAGCCTGAGCAGGAGCAGCAAGGCTGTGGCAATTTAACTTTTGCTTTATTCCCCCGAGGCAATGAGAAAGCATTACCTTCATTAGATTATAATTAGAAAAAGACAGAAATCCTTAAGAAGAAAAACTAAGGAACCGATTTTAAAGTAACATTGATTTATGCAGGGAGGATATGCTGAATTAAAGTGGCTTTAGGGTATGATTATCCACATTCATCACGGGAAAACTGAGTGTTATGAGTATTATGTGAAAAAATCCAGAGCTTCAAGGTAAAACTTCCAACAATTTAGACCTAGCAGCACTGAGGCCTGTTAAGGTCACATCCCCTTCTGCACAAAAAAAAAAAACAAAACTTGGAGATGAACTGATGTGCTTTCCTCTAAGTCAAAGCAACATTTCAGAGTTGTAACTGTGACTCACCTCCTCAGGGCGGCTCAGCACATGTCCTTCAGGCCCAGTGATCCCCTGCTCCAGCATCCTGTGCTGCTCCTAAACACACGCACACACATGAGCACACACAAACCACTGTGGGAGATGCGAGATGTTGAGTCATGTGCAGGTGGACGAATGTTTGTCATGACTGGCCTTGGCAGTGAAAACTAAGCAGCTCTGAGAATATTTATCCTCATCTGCTGGCTATTAAGAGCTCAGCACTCAACATTTAGTCATAACTGAGGAGAAACTTATGTGTCACAGTATTTGAGCTCAAAGTCCAGCTTTCAAGCAGTGTCTTGTAACACTCAAAGCTTAGGGTGCTAGATTAAATTTAACACCTAAATCCAGAAGGAAAATCCTGTCTGTTCATCTCCAGATGGCATCTCTTTATGGTATGAAGCATTATACCTCAGCTACAATGTCTCCATTCTCAGCGTGAACCTGGGCGATGGCTCCCAGATCGCGGATCACACTGAACACCTCGTACACCTGTAGCAAAGAGGAAGACGCGGTTATGATTTTAACTTCAGCACAGATTTAAATTAAATTTTTTTTCTTTCATTGTATGAGAGAAAAGAACTCACAACATTGTTTTTCTTTGATTTCTGGGAGTAATATATAAGTATATATTCTTCTTTTAATAAATTCTTACAGTCGGTGGGTTGTCCGAATAGATGTGACTAATTATGCTGGAAAAAGGCTTATATTTAGTCCGCTCTAGTCTTTATTTAGTCTAAAAGATGGGCTTAAAGTTTACAATTTTCCTGCAAAATGTATCAGTTCTGGAGGAGCTTTGTAGTAATCTTTATTAACACTTAGGTGCTGAGCAGTAAAAGCAATCATTCATTATCTGCCAGTTAAAAATGATAACCTTAAATCTCTACGAAACATGGATCCCGATATTCACACGGCGCGAATCTCCCACAGTCCCACAATGAGTTCACAGACAGAAGAAAAACTGTGGTGCTGAATGAGTCACCATCCTCCTCCTTCCCTGGACTGCCAAACATGCAACAATAAAAAGCCATCAGAGTTTGGCACGGGAGAGAAAATGATAAACTCTGGCTGCACCCGACTGCAAGCATTCCTCACACAGGTGCAAAGATCATCACAGAAAACTGCTTTCAAGTGGGATTCATTCATTTTCAGTCAGAATGAGATGTGCACGGAGAGGTTGTGGCTTTCATAATCCTGTAGCTCTCCCAAGAGAAACACGCAGGAAAATCAGCACGAGAGGGGGCCTCGCCAAGACAAACAAACTCATGCTGTAAGTCACGCTGTAGAGTGAGTGCGTGAGCCAAAATCAAGACTAGGATATGACTTTTATGATACTATGAGGTCAGATTTATTCTAGGCTTTCAGTCTCTGCCCCAGCCGCTTTACTTTAATACTTAATGGCAGTGTGTTTGAGGAAAAACGCACATCCCGGCACTCTGACAACAATATATGCAATATCAGTGCTGCTAGTAGAAATTGCCATTAAGTTAAAATCAGGTGGTACAGAAGGGCTGTGAGGTGGAGCAGCAATTATCATGTTAAAGGATAATAATTTAGTTTAGTGTAGGATAATACAGAATATGCTTTTGCTGGTTGTCATCTAAATAGCTCACTACTACAAATACTATATTTGTAGCACTGTTTATCTCCCTTAAAATGCTAAAACATGTAGCAATCATGCAGTGATAGCCTACCTGAGCGTCAGTAAGCTGGAAAACATCCTTATAAGCCAGGTAGACCAGGAACGAGTTAACACCTGAGGAACACAAGATGCAACGCAGAAAACATAATAATCATTAACCAACTTGACTACAATGTTGTGATGATACTTTAAAATATATGACTGACATAAAAGCATGTGATCCGATTATGATTTTAAGCTGTAAGCAAACTTGCAGTGCATAAGATGTTTCTAATATTACCTGTATGATGAGCAGTCAGTTTGGGTCTATATTGTGCATTTTAACCCTTTCTTTAGCAGTGTATTGAACATTTCAGCCTCTAGAGGCAGCTCATGGCTTTTTGTTTCTCTCTTGTTAAAAAGTGAATATAAAATCTCTTTGTGATGCTTCAATACCAAAATGTGTTAGATGCATCATGTGCAGGCTGCTGCAGTCAGGTTACAGGACCTGATACTGACTGATATTAATCTTTCCCAAAGTATGAGATAATCAGACGTGGCTTTGCTTATGTGAGACGTACCGTGATCCTTCACAAGCATCTCCATCTCTTCCTGGATTCCCTTGTGCCACTCGGTGATGTCGACATGCAGCGAGTAGTCGCAGCAGGACTTGCTGTCCGCCCATTCGCGCCACTGCTCGAAAGCCGAGATGAGGCTGGTGCCAGGCTCAGGTAACACATGGTCAACTAGATACACACGCGCACACACACACACACACACACAGTGAAAAAGCTACACAACTACAGGAACTCTGCTGTCTCATATTTTATCTGTTACTTAGATCTATTTATGTTGCGTCTCGGCCTAACAGGCATTGATGTATTTCACACTTGGCAGTTTCAACACGTGGAGCAAACAGATTTTTAAAAATGACCATATTTGAATGAATCTGTATGAAACTTATCTGATTATAACTCTTTCTTATTTAGAGCAAGATGCAACCTCCAAGGCTAAAAAGTTAAGCCAAAAACTGCAGTTCCTTGAATGGCCATTTGAGGCTGGCTCCAAAACAGATTCTCCATAGAGTCCAATGCTAAAACACCTCATTTTACATTTGCTATTTTTCCTTTGTGGTATCTGTATGCAGGGTGAACTTTTTTATAACTCACCTTTAAATTTAACAAGGCCCACAGTTTGCACTATCATCAAAGCTGGCTGCTATAATTGACAGTTGGATGCCAACTAAAGCTTAGTTTATAGTCACTGCATTAGTTGTTGCATGCACCAACTGTGATGTCACCTCAGCCGCATCACTGTATATATTGGCGGTTGAGGCAGGCCAGACTTGCTTAAGTCTTCTCCTGAACAATAGCTGTCACTTCAAAGGTGAAATTTTCTAGAGAAATATTTGAAGAGAAAAAACAAAAAAACTGCGGCCCTTCTGCTTCCTGTTTGGACTTCCTCTACTCTGATACCTGCGCTGATACAAAGAGCTTTTATTCAGAGCGGTGACACCTTAAGTGCCTGTATTAATCATGACAGAGCTTTTATTGATGTCAAAGCTGACCACTGGCTTGGCTTCTGTTAAGTCACTGAACAGGACCTCTGGTTTGCAGTATTCGTGCCTTTTGGAGTATTTTTAATAGAATTATCTGATGA
The DNA here is from genome assembly GCA_024447675.2 of Pterophyllum scalare. Classification (NCBI taxonomy): domain Eukaryota; kingdom Metazoa; phylum Chordata; class Actinopteri; order Cichliformes; family Cichlidae; genus Pterophyllum; species Pterophyllum scalare. Next base: position 95,089 of record JAMQGT020009448.1, on the reverse strand, counting down.
GGTAAGAAGTCTATGCTTGCGTTTTGGTGAGTGAAATTCTAGGACTATTATATTTATATATTAGAACGAATAGCGGCTATCTATTGTGTGAGAATCCTGCTTACTAAGTTAGCTGCCATTACCTGATATCTATGCAACATACCTGCCCCAGCCCCAGTGGAAGAAAATGGATGGATGCATGGATGGATGGATGGATGGATGCATGGATGGATGGATAAAATTCCACATTTGAGGCTTCCACACAGTAGTGCTATAACCAGTGAGTGGTGTCAAGGTGGCTACATCCATCTTTTGTATAAAGTCTGTAGTTCAGATTGGATCCAGAGGCATTTTATTAGGCCTAAACCACATGGAATACAGCATTTAATCTAATTCATTATAAAGAATTGTCTGTTTGGCTCCAGTCGCCAAACTGCAGTACATTGCACACCAGTTCCAGACCTGTCTGGCTCCAAGAGGGGGCTGCAGCAATCAGCTTTAAGCCTGAAGTGAAAAAGGCACGCAGGGCGAGTATGTTTTGCTACTAGAGAGAGGATGGTGTAACTGCTGAGTTAGCAGAGGGAGGGCCAGTGTGACATTTACTCTTCAAGTTTTCATTTAGCTTTGTTTTCTTTGTACATTACGTCAACTCTTTATAGTTTTATATAAATTTTAAATAGCATGACATTACCAACAAACCAATGTAAGCATCAGAATCTGATGTCAAATAACATTTACAGTATTTAATTAGAAAAAACAAGAATTGATGAGCGATTTAAAGACTAACGATAAAACAGAGGGTATGAGTTATGCCCCGATCAGAACCAACAAACCAAGCCATAACAAAACCATAAGACAGATTGTAGCTTGAAAGGAGTATAAAGAAATCCTGAGGAAAAGTTTTGCACTCATGCTTAAACTCCTAGTCTGAGCTTAACAACTTTGAACTGAGAGGGGAAACAAGAGGAAAAGAAAATCTATGCTTTGCATCCATCTTTAGGAAATCCAGAATGCTATAAATACAACCAGAAAAACAAAAAAAACAAAAATTACATAAACACGGTGTAATAAACAGCAATAACCAAACTACAGAGGCTGTCTCTGCTCCTGACTCAGTATGTTCAGCAAGCAGCACCTCATGGCTCAGAGCAGATGGATGGGTTCATATTCTGGCTCGCCCGTGAACAGCCTTGGCACCCTTCCTGTTCTCATTAAGACATGTTCAATTAGGGCCAATCAGTGAATGAAGAATCACTGTGGGGAAAAACCCACTGCAGACACAGCACTCAGCTGCCATTTACTCACACGAAGCTGTCAGACACCAACTTTAACCCACTTATGAATCTTCAGTTCCAGACAGCAGGGGCTTTGTACTGAACGACTTACCAATCATGGTGGTGCCGCCAGCCAGAGCCGCCTTGGTGCCCTGGTAGAAGTCATCGGCAGCGGTCATGCCCCGATCCGGCATCTGGAAACGCGTGTGCACATCGATCCCACCGGGCATCAGCATCCGACCGTGGGCATCGATGGTTTTCACCCCACCGGGTACAATGAGGTTTTCCCCAATTTGTCTGAGTGAAAGAGAAAAGTACCAGTCATTTATACTACTAATTCCACCACCATATTTTATTATTGTATTTTATTACCAGTGGTACAACAATACTTCATTTATTTTCTTATTTTGCTTTAAATGATCGGTCCTCTCCACAATTTGGTTTTCAAGTTTAATGTTTTTTCTGTGTCTAAATACCTTGAACCTCAATGTGTTGTCTTTTGTTTCTTTCCATGTTCTATTTACAAGCATTTTTAATACTCTGCATGTCCCGTTTAACAAACAATCATCATACAGCCTTTAATAGCAATAATGTAAATTATATCATTTTATTTAAATAAATTAAATTACACTGAATTTAAAAAATGAAAAAAACAAACAAAGTAACTACAGTATAAAAAAGTGTAGCAATCAAAACCTAAATGATAAATCAGTATTTATGTGATGCTTAAACATCACAATGAAATGTTCTGCTGATATTTTAAAACATGCACAATGCTTAAAGTAAATAAAGCCAAAAGTAACTTCATGTCAAAGTTTATTATCATAAGTAATAACAATGAAAAGGAAATAATTTCTTTTTATTATAGAATTTAGGTTCAGTTTTAAGATTGAAAACCGCAACTAGTTACATTAGCATATTTATGAATATTTGTAATGGATAAAGGAAACAGTGTAGGTATGATAAACACAAAGAGAGTCATAAATAGGGTGACGAGTTCCTGGCTCTCTTCTGATTTTCTCTCCTGTGCAGAACTGAAAATAAATAAATTATATAATAATAAGAAGAAACAATTTCACTAGTTGCATTTACTTTGAAGTAGTTTGAGTATTTATCAATGCATTTCCTCCACAGAAATCTTCTTAACTTGTTGCTCACAGGTTTTCCTGCTGAGCACAGCATAGGCAGTAAAAAGCAGTGACATGTTCACCTGTACAATGACAGCCTTTTCAGCTTCTTCCACAGCCATCTGATAAAAGCCAGGCTTTAGAAAAGTGTCTGTCCTGCAGGGCTAGAGCCCATCAGTTATGGGTCATGGTCGAAATATGCGGGACACTGGGGCAAGGAATAAAAATGATGTGCAACCCCCACATAAAGTGAGACACCTGGTCACCATAAACCGCCCCACTCGGTCATTTTAGTCACTAAAATTGTTTGGTCTCTGGGAGGATTAAGGTAATAAATTTACATGAAAGCTAAAAAATTTTTAAAAAAACAATGATCAGAAGCTTTTTGGAGGTAACTATATATGATATTGAAATTCAAAGTTCACTCTTGCAATTGGAAACAATTGAGTATTAAACAGTGTGCGCAGGAAGCCCATAGTGGACGTGCTTAGTGTATCAGTGGAGAGCTTCAGAACAAATATTTAGGGCTTCACTTTTGCTTTTTCTGCTGAGCTGGTCGCTCAGTAACTTCCCAAAATCAACTTCAGCTATTATCATTTATTTTAATTTATAATGTGCAATGATGGCAGAGAGGAAAGACAGATGCTGCTTTGCCATCTCATAAATATGTTGGGTTGGGATTTAATAAACTGCCAGCAGCTTAAAGGAAAAAAACTCACTTGATGACTCCATCCTCCATGTAGATGTCGGCACAGAAGGACTGGTCATCGTTCACAATCTTCGCTCCTTTGATCAGGAGACGGTCGCTCTGGAAAACAATAAAGAAGATTAGTTGCTGCACTTTTTTTTTTTTTAAATAACTATTTCATTAGAAACAGCTTGAGTTAAGCTCTGGGAATAATATGCTTTAAAAGACCTGGATTGGTTTTATGGACGCCTATAAAAATACGCTTACGAGAGTGAGTATCCGATTTGGCTCAACTGGATGCGGGATTAAGGGCACTTGATGAAAGATGTTTTGGGAAATGTCACATAAAGAAGTGGATTGGCAACAATCACAGCAAAATATAAATACTGGTACTACGTGGCATTTTTTAGCTGCATTCTGATAAGGAACACATGGCTGCACAATGTCTTTCAGCTGACACTGGCTTTCTTCTTCTTCTGCAAACCCAAACACACACATATATGTAAACACACTGTACACCCTCTTAATACTCTAATACCCCCCACCCCATCAATGTAACACAGAGAACTGAGAGCTGTGATATTTGGATCAGCACCAGGAGTTTTATGTATATGTTCTAACTGTGACACTGTTTATAATGTCAGCCCAGCGATGGAAAAGAACAGGAGGAAAGAAGATGAATAAGAACAAAGAAAGGGGGCTGATCTAAGGAGGAGACTGGACTCAGTCTGGCTGCCTTAAGACAGGATTAGTGAGCATCTCCAGTACACAAAGCTGCATCTCTAAATTAAGAAGAACGACAAACTTCTAGGTCCTTCTAGGTCATCACTGCTCCTCACGAAGGTGGATCATTACAGGTTTGCTTTAACAGCAAAATTAGGGGACTCGTTCGCTGTTCGAACAATAAAGACAGCAGCCCGCCTCCAGGCACACCCATCTGTCCCCTTCATGTGGTCGAATTATCGCATAAACAGACATGAGAAAGGACCAATCAGGCCACTAACCGTGTAATCAATCATCCATGCCTGCTGCTGTGCCACTTCTCTCTATGCAGGAGAGAGGAGGGGGAGGAGGAAGTCTGCTACCTCCACAGTCCCACACTCACCCTCAGTCCCTCCCTCGAGTCACCCCGGGGAGGCCCGAGCCCTCTCTCCAAAAAAGGGAGTGGCCGCTATGGTCACAAGCACTCCAACGTCCCCCTTCTAACAAAGGCTGCTCTGTTTGAGGCGCCGCCGCTGGCTGCTGCCAGGCCAGCAGCTCTGGACCCAAGGACAACTGCTGTGCTGCAGGCACCTCCACCAGCACAAATATCAAATCAAATATTACCTAATGTTATATTTAACATGTGTGTGTGTGTGTGTGTGTGTGTGTGTGTGTGTGTGTGTGTGTGTGTGTGCGTGTGTGTGTGTGTGCGTGTGTGTTTGTTTGTTTTTCAGTAATCCAACAGCACAGCCACATATGTAGATATAACAATGGAGCATTTTAAATTGAGTATCTTTTAGCTTTGAACTTCTGGTCAACTTAAAAACAAAGATGTCATTTGGCAGTTTCCATGACCACTGTTCAATATTTTCTACAGAAATGTCTTACAAACAATAAGCAGAATAATCAATAATAAAAATGATTGAAGTTGCAAAAAGTATCTCAGAAAAATGCTTCATAAATATGCATTCCTTTAGCATAACTGTAGTGGCATTGTAGGGGGATTAAAAAGATTGTCTTTTTTTATTCAAAACAGTCTCTTGCAATACTGACAATGCAATTCAATACTTGACCCCTCTGTGAGGGAATTCACATGTTATACTAGCAGAGGTTAGTGTAGCCTTAATTTCAGTCTCCTAGTCTTCAGCTTCAACCAACACTGACTCAAGTGATATCCATCAGGTTCACAGTTCCCCCGGGAGCCACAAAAAGCTTTAAACAGTTCTTTTCCATATAAAGTAATACCCCCGAAGACATGAAAAGCAAAGACCTCACACAACGATCTCTTAAGGTAATGCAGAAATACCTGCCTATCCAAACTTCTTTTTAATTTTATGTCACATGTACACAAACATTTGTCATGTAGCCATACCCTGCATTCTCCTACAGAATACAGTAAATCACCTAAACAGTAAACAGTCTTCAGCTGACTGCAGCAGCTTCTGGAAAATGCCTTGCAGTTGTCATCTGAAAGGTGTGGCCACACTCTGACAGCAGTGATGGAACTAATGCAGATAGATCATGTGGTAATCTTCGATCCGCGTGGAACAAACTGCTCTGCTTGAGCGACTGACTTTGCTCCAGGCCGCTGCTGGCCCGGTTTCCTCCCAGCAACTGCTTTGAAATATGCTGTTACATCATGCGCCCCATCATGACTGTCATTATCACATTACTCACCAAAGTTCTCCGAGACACTGCAGCCTTTCTAGAAAACAATTACTCTGATTTGAGCCCAACTTGGGGTGATTTTTAGCATCTTTTCTGAAAATATTACTAATACAGGGTATTTTATCTTCAGATGAATTTGCAGAACAAGTGTCCCTGAAAGCAGAGCTGTGCTTTAATATAATTCAATTGTTTTGGAGCTCGCAGGAGTTGTGTGAGAGAGTGTGCGATTGTAGTGGATCTGTGCCAAGCATGACAGTGACCTTTGCTGCATGGGAACTTTTTCAGAGTTCACAAACAGGATGTAGACAAAGCTCAATGGGCCCACTGTTACTAAACTACTCTGTTTACATTCCACAATACAACCTATAACCTTATTCATATTGCATAAGAGACAAAAACAGTTTGATAAGCATAAACACTTTTAAATCAATGTGTACAATGTTAAGAACACTCACTGAAAAATCTGTTGAATGAAGTAATTGTCCTTAACCCCCACCTTGACCACATTTGCCCCTGTTTCCTCAAACAAAACATCCTGGTCTTGTTTAATACTTGGTTTAAAGCCCCTTGTGGGTGAGGTAGAAGCACTGCAGACGGAGCATAATTAAGTCCTGCCCACACCGAAGAGGCCAACAGTTCATGGCTCTGTGCTGATTTTGGTGGGACGCAGTATCAACAGAGCCAAAAACAGAGCCTTTCAGGAGACAGAAGTGGATACGTGATTCAAACTGTGGGATAACGAAGCTCTGAAAGCGTACTGTGCTGTAAGCACAAATGTCAGTTTAGGGCAAATTTATTTCTCTGAGCATTATGACATTATGTGCAACTTTTATTGCAGTGACAAGTAGATAATTTAGAAATCGTTAACTAATGCAATATTTGCGATTGCCTTAGGTAACTATTGTTAACCAACCTCCTGCACTGAAAAATGAAGCTGCTGTTCCTCTAGGTGCCGCTTGAGGCTGGTGTCAATCCCCACAGACCTCCGTGTTAAAGTGCATTAATCCGAGCCTCTTCACTACCTGAGTGTGTGCGCTTTTGTTGCCTTTTGGAGCATTTTTAATGGATTACCTTACTAATATTACAACTTACTGTGTGGTACTGACCATACCAGAAGTTTCTGCTTCTGTTTAAGTGAATGAAATTTTAATGTTTTATTAGTCCATTACTTAGTTTCCTCGGATTAGGATGCCTCCTGGGTGAGGCATTTTGTGCATGTCTTTTCAGGAGGAGGCCCTGAGGCAGACCCAGGACACGCTGTGGAGATTATAGAGCGCAATAAAATGAAAGGAACACTGTGACTTTGAAAACACATCAGATCTTAATGAGAAAAAAAATATCTATACTGATACCGACTGGGTAGTGTGTTATGAATGGAAGGATGCCAAATGCAAAACTAGTGAAAAACAGTCAGAAAAGATGAGGAAGGAAAAAATGTTAGTGGTCTCTACCTGTAAAAACCTTCTTGTTTGGGGGGTTGTCTCATTGTTGCCCCTCTAGTGCACCTGTTGATAACTTTATCAACAACAAAGCAGTTTTTTAACATCTATGTTGTTACCACATTGCAAGCATTAGCTTTTAGACAGCTCTGACATAGAAATATCTCATATTTTTATCCATCTGCAGGCATTTTGTTGGCATTTTAACACTGAGTTGTATATCGTAAAGCAGTTTTTCCATCTAGCAGGTATGAATTTTTGAGTATATCTCTAATCTGTTTCTGTACAAGATTAAAGCAGACCTGATGAGTTCACACTGGATTGACTTTTATATGGAAACCTGGGTTTTTTTAGCTGCTAAATGTACGCTTTACTCACCGGCTGGTTGCTAGACCGGCCTATCTAGCATACAGTGGGCTCTGCAGTGTTTCGGGGCATAAAAACAATGAGCTAAAAGAGGCTAAAACACTCCATGAAGCTGGGGGAGAAGTGCAGATTCAAATAATACTTCTCATCAGGTTATAAGAGATCCTTATCATTTTTACATATATTATTAATATGAAAATATTGTGCTGAAGACTGTGCTGGGTGCAAAAAAAACAAAAAACAGACTAGTTCTAATGGAAAGCAGAGGTAATGGTTTTATTAAAGCCAGCAACATCAATCAAAAGCAATGATTATTAAAATCATGACATGAATAAACCACAGCCACAGCACCATATGGATGAAAACTAAGACCCTCCACGGAATGAGAGAAGACGCCTGGGTACCGAGACTGCTGGGTTTCATAAAATCAGGGCAAAATCAGCTTGGGCGCAGTGAAAATGTCTGCCAGTGTTAGACGTAACCCGGCAACATTGTATGTTGTTGTCCAAATGGAAAATATCCTGGAAACAGTTGTGAAGTCAAGTGGAGAAGGCTGCCAGGTCAGACATCCAGCACTATGATTTATATTTGTCCTGGATTAGTCAAAAAGCAGCCCGCTACTAAAACCGTCTCCATACATGTTCAGGCAACCATTGGGAAAAGTCTCTGAACAGAACACTTGCTCCTTCAAAATAAAGTGCAAAACAGGAAATGAAGTAATTCCCAGAAATAGTAATCTGCATATTAGTGTTACAAAAGCAATACAGCTGGACACAAAATTATATCTGAGTAAGCATTTTTGTTTTATTTATAAAACATACTGTGTGCTTTGGATGGATGTGATTCTTTCTTTAATGCTAGAAATTCCACTTTAATTTTCCTCTTAGGTATAAAAACCTCACTTAGATTCACTTTTATGATGACTATACTATATTGTTTAATTCTGTATTCCCTACAATGACCTGAACATTTTACCTATAGTCTCTCTTTATCCTTAAAGTGATTTTTTTTGCAATTAAAATTTGCTCATTGATGAAAATTAAATTGCTATATTCATCTTAAAAATCCCCTTTTACATGCAATGAAAAAACCCCCACAATTTCTAGCACTGAAATAGAAAAATTAGCCTAAATTCAAAATTAAAATGCACAAATTAATTTCAGCAGTTCAGTTAAACCCTTTGTCCCATTTAAAAAGAATCCACTCATTGACCTTTTCTGCTGTGACATAGTGCAGCCGGAGGAACTGTGATACAGTTACTCAACAGCCTCTGTGGAGTTCCTGCACACTGCAGTTTCCCTGACTTCTGGCTTTATGAATGGGAGAATTTGGGACGATCTTGAGAGGCCAAAAAAATAAATAAATCAAGGCTGAGCCAGTGGGTGGCTGATTTGGCGTGTGGTGTGTTGTGTGAAGAGACAGCCCTCCAGGCTGCTCTGCACTACGAGATAGCAGCATGAACACGCTCCAGCCACGTTTGAAGTAACTATATACGCACTGAACTGTCACCGGGGGCACTACTGCACTGAAGGTATAGTAGCAGACTACTTAATGATCCCTCATTTGCTGAGGATTGTACCCACAGAGACTTTAATCCAGGACAGTCTTATAATAGCCTCAGTCTATTTTTACCTCATACACTGGAGCTGCATTTAAACAGTCTTTTTTGCTCTTGATTTACTTTGATCTGTATTTATATCCTTCACAGGTCTAGCAAAAATAACCCAGCCTGATTCTATTGCCCAAAGAGCCTATCAGTCAATTAGTTCAACAAAGGAAAGGTAACTGATTAAACCTTTTTTACTACTTACTAATCTGTTAGGTTTTAATCAAGCAAAAATGGGAAAATATTTTTCCAGTTCCAGTGTCTCTAGTGCAAGCATTATCCAATTTTTCATTTGGGGGGGTTCTTTTTTAATCTGCTATTTATTTTTCTGATGGATTGACCTTGTGTTTAATCTTTCAAATGTCAGCATAAAGGGTGAAAAGCATCTATTAAAAGTTGAGTAAAGAGTCCACATTCTGCCCAAGCACCAGTTCAAAGGCCAAATATAGTCTGTCCACAGCGACATAAAACAGAGAACAGAGTGCAAATCAGCACATTTGCACTTGATAAATTGGTTAAATTACTAACGACCGACCAAACATGTTGACTGACTAAATATTTAACTGTTTCACCACTAAAACTGAACAGTGAAGACACCAATTCTAGAAATCTGTGGCATTTGATGTTTAACTTTGAGGTGGTGCAGGCATCTTAGATGATTCCTGGGTGCCTCCTAGGTGAGATTTTCTGGATATGTCCAAGTAGGAAAAGATCCCAGCTTAGGGCAGATCCAGGACATACTGAAGCTATTATACTATCTCCCAGCTGGCTTGGGAATGCTTTATTAAAGCTAGAGATGGTGGCTGGGAGAGAGGGAAGTCTGCTTAAACTGCTGCTCCCATGAACCGGTCCCTGATAAGCATCAGAGAGTGAAGGAACTGATGATATCTTATAGACTCAGTAACTAATATTTAATGGCTAGTAAAATAAAAATAAAATTGCTGCAGTCCTACTTGACTAGATCTTTATTTCTGTTGCACACCACTGAATGCTGCTCCGGTGGCTTTGTATGAATCTGGAATCACAGAGAAGCAACACTTCCAGGTGGTGGGCTTGCACAGGTTCATTCATATTTGATGAGAACTGGCTTAAGTATGCCCCTGTCTGCGCAACTGACCTGTGTCCATCTGGCTAAACTGTTCTATGGACACCAGTGCTCCACCCACATTTTATGCTGAATTTCAAAAGCATTCACTCTTTGGTTTTAATTCAATTTAACCTCCATTTCCTCTCTAGTGTCTGTTTGGTTTAATAAGCTCATCCACGCCTCACAATAATGACTTTTCAGTGAAGAAGTCCAGGAGGTCCACAGGACCGACCAGGATTCTGCTTTTCAGTATCTACAGTGTTGGTGTAACAGTCATCACATTCTTCTCTGATCATGCCAGATCTTAGAGAGATCCCCTCCGTCTCTGACTCATTTCTTATTTCTTTCATGCTCTGTTTAAGAATAGCCAGTCTATCCATTTAGGTCTGACTACAACACCCACTAATCCTCTGATCTTTCCACCGAACGGCTGCTGCGTCTCAAGCAGTCAAGAGACAAAAAAAAAACTGAGGAATATTATTCATCTGAGAGGCTGCTGATTATCACCAGGTCATCCATGATATTAACGCAGTGCTGAATGTTGCAAATTATTACTAGAAATATACATGAAACTTGAGCTTAAGCTTCAATCCTTCCTACTTTGGGGTACAGCCATATATGCATGTGTGTTTTTTGCAGAACTATTATTTCAGTTTATCTGCAATTTTTGATGAGAGCGACCACTTTAGATGTTCCAGTTACAGTTTGCTTATGCTCCCATGACACAAATGTCTAAAAGCTCTGCGAGCTTTGGGTCAGGTGGTGGAAATAAATCCGGCTAACTCTATCGCCGAAAGTTCCAATTAATCGATTTGCTGATCAAAAGAAACTTTACTGAATAAAACAATTCTTATAATCCACTAATGAGCACATATCTTGGCGCCAACATGACCCTAATCACGCTATTCTCCTGATGCTTCTGTGTTATGATCAGCCCAGACTGAAGATGTTTTCCTGGCTCTAGTGAACCCTTTGGGGAACCTGGGCCTGTTAGATAATTGGTTAATGATGTTTCATATCCTGCTGTTGGAATGGTTTGTTTAGTAAGCCCAAAATTAGAAAGCACAGATCCATCTAAATGGCTTTCAAACTGGCTCCTCCGGGTCACTTTTCACCATTGTTTCAGCTCACTGACATCAGGATGAAAAGGTAGTGACCTCCTCCCTGATCAGCTCTGCCCATATGCATCTTCCCTTCATTACACAGCTGAAAGAGAGGCATGGAAGGAAATAGGACCCACTGTCCCCTCCCTTCCCTTGCTCCCCTCCCTTCCCCTCCCTATTCTCTACTTTCCATTGAACCACCACATCCCTGCAGCTCCGCTATGAATTCAGGGAAATAATCTGCTCCACGATGACACACTGAATGTGTCTTAAACCCTTCTGTGCCTCCTCAATGGCAAAAAAAAAAAAAAAGATCTATCAAGGATGGCTTTCCAAAGAGAACGAGGAGCTATGGTTAAAAGAAACAGCCGGGTACTGAGCTGCAGAGCGGATGCGGGGAAGCATTTGCTCCACCAGTTGGTGTGCAGTGATACCCGGCCACCAGACACAGTCTAACAAAGACCACCGGCGTGAAATCTCAACTGTCATGCATGGCATGGGCAAAGAATGGCAGAGTGGGTGTGAATCTGCACAAGCAAAGCATATTCTGATGTAAAGCGAGAGCTCGGGTTTATCCGGACATGAGCACTTGTCACAAAGATGCTGCAAAAAATCGAACGTTTTCAGCCTCACCGGACGATCGGTGGCCTCATTGATTTGCCGACCCTCGCCTGAGTGAATCAGGTCTCGCAACGAAACAGAAAATGCGTCTGCAAAACGCTTTTCTCGCGGCCGTGCCCTGCGGCTCGCAGCTCAGAATGGTCGAGGAGCGCAGCGGCGCGGGGACCATGCCGCCCCGGTGACATCCTGCACCCACACCCCGCAGGCCCGCACCGGCCGACACCGGACGCCAGACTGGACTTACTCACAGAAACGTGAAAACATCCGAGCACTCACTGTGATGCGGGGTATGTTCTTCTTGCCTTGATAGCCAGACATCTTCACCGGTGGTTCGTCTGCGCCGTAGACCGCTATAAAAGCAAACGGGACGGATTACCGCTGGCCGCCGGATTGTAGTGAGGATGATGGTGATGAAGATGATAAAGAAGAAGACTAGGCAGTCACAGGTGATCTACAGGAGGCCACAAACGTGAAGAATCAAACTATCTCTCAACTCCGGATCCTGGCAGCCTCCCGGTCTCCGCCGATGCACCAAACCGTTCCTTCCCAGACGGAGTCAGACAAGAGGGGAGGGAGGGACCGCTCGAGAGCCTCTTCCCAATAAAAGAACCCCACGGAGCATGCGCAGAGCCTCGCCCTGCTCCATTGACAGCAGAGAAACACTAATGCCATCAATTGCTCTCGCCGGATTAGGGAAGGCAGGCAGGGAGTGCAGCCTGCAAACATGCACCGAAGGAGCAAATGAAGAAACAGCCAGCAGCCATCTTACCTCACATTATTTGCTGTGTCTCAAGGTGGGGGTGTTATTTTAGCGAGGAAGAGCGCAGGCAGGGTGGCATGATCCCACCTGCCTGCAGCTCTGATGAACTTGTGTAGCTCTTGATAAAGTTGCGGTTACGGTAGTATTTTCTGTACAAAAAGGTGGCAAGAAAAGAGTCAGACTTGATGATTTTTTTTTCCTTTTTCTGTTTGAAAAAATAAAATAAAATGAAAATTCTGGCAAATACTAACAGATAAATGAGAGTCAACTATTGTGCCAGATTTCATTTTGTGTTTTTTTTTAATCAAAGACTGATTTAGAGCAGATTAGGTAGACTTCATAGTAAAAGAAATGTGATAAATTGTGGAAATTATGCACAGTATGTTATGTAGCAGTACCAGAAGTACTGAATTAAGCTTAACCATGTGTATTTTGCATTCAAAGACTGATCTAAAATGTTCTTTTGGATTAATTTGTAAGAAGGAAGATGTGATTTTTACAGTTTCTTTAAGAGCGAGCTTCAAAAATGATATGCGGTTTGTTTGTTTGTTTGTTTTATGACTGTGTTTACGCCTGGTTTTAAAAGTAGACAGCACCAAATATACACTCACCAGATACACCTGTTGAGCTGCTTGTTCACACAAATCTCTAATCAGCCCATCACATGGCAGCAAGTCAGTGCATTTAGGCATGTAGGTCAAGATAAACTGTTGACGTTCAAAGCGACCATCAGAATGGGGAAGAAAGGTGATTTAAGTGACTTTGAACATGGCATGCTTGTTGGTGGCAGATGGGATGCTCCCAGTATTTCAAAAACTGCTGGGATTTTACACCACAACCATCTCTAGGGTTTACAGAGAACAGTCAAAAACAAGAGAAAACATGTTGATGCAAGAGGTCAGAGGAGAATGGCTAGACTGCTCTGTTACATCCAAGGTATGCAGAACACACAACACATTGAACCTTGAAGCAGATGGGCTACAGCAGCAGAAGACCACACCGGGGGTGCCACCCGTGTCAGCTAAGAACGGAAAGCTAAGACTACAGTTCGCAAGGGCCAGAGACAAGAGGGGGTGGGTCCAACCCATTACCAGCAAGGTAAAATGTTATCTGGTCTAATGAAGTGGCCGGTGATTGTAAGTGTAAAAGACCACCAAGATGCATTATGATAGGATCATTCAAAGCACTTACAGAGGGAGTCTGAGATGCTTTTGGCCACTAATCTTCTGTCCTGATGTGTCCCCAACAACAATGTAACAGGAAAAATATGTCATCACTACAGCATGTGCTGTTTCAGTTTTGTCCTGCCTTGCCATGCACACAGATGACATTTTCCTGCCAATCTCAACAGCTGGAATTGCCATTACTTTGTTTTCTTTTCTAGTTGTTGCCAAACAGATTTTATGCTTAACCAGCGAGAGAGGGGGGCAAAAGGGACCGGGTCCTTTGATCTAGCATTGGAAGCGGCATAGTCTGTAGTGAAATTTGTACAGAAACCTTGGAGACACATTATAAACAGTTGTAAACAGTGATGCCTCTTAGCTGTCGCATATAATCAGATTGCTCAAGATGCATTGTAAAAACAAGTGCAAACAGAGTCCCTAAGGCAAGACACTATTATCCAAAGTTCAGCTGTTATCTAACTGTTTGTAAAACCACAGTAAAAGTTGTGAGTTCATTTGTGTTTTCTTATTTTCAGTGATTATATGCTATTACAGTAGTGGATGCTCATATTTAAGATGGCCAGAGTTTGACAAAACGTGGTCTCATGTAATGTGTGTACATGTAATCCCCATGAGACAAAAGCTCAGGCTTTAGACTGCTCTAAACAATGTGTTTCAGACAATTCTCTCTACTCTTGGCACTGTATGACATCATAGAGAGTGGGTCTCATTAATATTGTGATCTCAGGTGCACAGCTCCACCTACCTGCAATTGAAACCTACTGTTTGCCACTGGTTGCCAATCAGAGTGCATTCATGTTTAAATGGGGGGTCAACAAAGTGTTAGCTTTGTATACTTATTATTATTTAAAGCTGTAAAATTCAGTGGAGTACAATTAAAAGTATTATTAGAGGAAATCAAAAGTGCTGCAAACCCACATTTACATACAATTGTTGAGTACATTGCATACACTGCAGTGCTGTTGTGTGTCACATTTTATCCACAATAATTCTAAAATGTCAGCTTGCTTTTGAAGAACCCACAGAAATAGATCTCTTTTAAAACTGGCATTATTCAAGATCACATAAATTAAGTCTGTGTATGTCAGAAAAGTGAAGAGCAACTAACTAATCTATATGACTTGAAGAGATGTAAGAGAGATGAGAGCAAAGAGTGGGTTGTGTGGCGAATGTTTCTAATCAATATGTAACATGATAAAAGGGCTCAACACCACCGCCCAAAGCTTTTAACAGCATCCTGAGTGCTTGAGCATTAAGTAACGGAAGTACAGATGTTTTTTTTGACCACCAGTTACCAAAACCTGAACCACCTCTTGAAGCATCAGTGAAAGAGTTGATAGATTTTCCTGCAAGTCACGCAGACCAGACCGGCCATCTCCTGTCCATTACCTCAGTTCTGCTGCTCAAAGAACAACAGATCTCAAGGACAGTAATGCTGCAATGGTCCGGCCTGCATCATGTAAGCACTCGGGCAATTTGTTCATATGTGTGCCCCTCATTTAAACCCTGCCATGGTGACACACATACTTATTATTTTTTTCTCATCCAAACCTATTAATAGTGTTTCCATCACCATCAGCCAACTGCACTGTGCTGTCAAAGACTCTGACTACCACAGCCACTCCCCTGGCATTTGTGCATGGTGGGCCCTCTAACTGAGGGCCAGTGGCTCGCTTACATCACATTGCTTTCTGGGAAATGTAGTCAGGGCAAGTTGTCTGGCATAAACTGGATGCGTATGCTTGAACAAACTCTGCTGAGTGGCAAAGGCTCGGTGACGGATGCGTTTTTAGATGAAAATGGCGCAGGTGTGTGTGTAAAAAGCTGAATGTTAGACGAAAGAAATTAGAGCTTGAGTGATAAATGTAGAGAAAGACAAAAGGAGGAAGACTGGGAAAGAGAGGTATAACAATACACACAATCACCATGCAAAATACAAGAAAATTACCCGTTTATCATCGAGATTCTGTAGAGCCTCTTTCCCCGTGCTCTCCCTTATCTCCACCTTCCTCGGCTGGGAGATGTCGGTCTGTCGGTCAATGACTCGCCCGTCACTCCTGCCCCTGCACGCCGACAGTGCATCAAAGTCCAGAGTCTTGCTGTCCGAAGAGCCTTCGACTGGGCAGAACACGCCACAGAATTTCTGCCTCGGCCTGGCGGGGCTGTCGGAGCCCATCCTCTGAAAGAAAGCTGGCACTTCCCCGGCGGTCGACATGCCTTCTAGGCGGTGGGTTGCGAATGGGTTTGTCGGGGTGTAGCCGCACAGATCCTCGGAGCCTCAGCTTCTTGTGTTTTTTTCTTCCCCCAGCTCTGTGCGCTTGGGCAGCCACCGCCTTTGCCGGTTTTCAATCGCAGGTGGTCGCACTGTAACAAAAGCACAAGAAATCTATAAAGCTAATGCTGCTCGGAAAAAATACGCTCCCACTGTGGAGAGAGAAATTGCAACATACATCCACGTAATATCGGATATTAAGGAAAGATATGAGAAAACCTTCTGCTATATTGCTTGTCAGTGATTCCCCTATAGATCAGCAACAATTCTGATTTGCTTACTCATGAGTCTAAATTAGCTCCTTGCCCACAGCTGTTTGAGTTATAAGTCAGCCTGTGAGGAAGAGACCATAGTCTGGCTTTGTCACAATATGAGATCCAATGGGGTGGAGGAGGAGGATATTTCCCGATGAGGGATTACCTGTAGCCTGAGTGAAACCGTCCAGACTGGCGCTACCAGGAGCGTCCGGAAATGATGTGCTCTCACTTGTCCAAGCTGAAGACTTGTTCACTATAGCTCTATTTTACCCGGAGATAGTGTCCTCACAGCTGTCCCTGCCCGCCAGAGAACTGTGTAATGTAATAAATAAAGCGTGTCATGCAGTCTTTGAATGTCTCTGCAGGGCGTCTCTGTCGGATGTTTGAGGTCAAGAGTCGCCCAGCACCACGGAGAGTTCCCCAAAGTCACACCCAGTCCAACAATGAGGGGCGCTGTCCCTTCAGCACCACACCCCCGCGTTCCAACACTCACACTCCTCAGGTATGTCCAACGCTTACTCGAGTTTCAGTTGCAGCTTCCATTTGACATGCAGCCAAATCATAAACATTCAGCCACATACAGAGGGAAATGGCATAGGGGCATATGGTCGCTTTCTCCCTTGTATTAATAGTTACTTAAATAATTTTAGCTATTATTTATTTTAGTATTGTTTCTTTCACTCCTACCACGTCTGAGAGGATATGTAGCGGCCACAGGCTACATTATATCTGTGGTTTCCACACAAAAGCAAACCATTGTAGCGTCTGAACACTTGGATTCAGAATTATTTCTCAATGACATTGCATAATCATAAGTAAATAAATAAATAAATCTTAAGTTGTTTTTTTATTTAATTGGCTATGGAAGCTTGTTTCCACCACTGAAAAATAAAATAAAATTGCCAGGCAGAGGTTAGTCGACTTATTATCTCAAAATTTTAAGTTATTTCTAAGTAAGTCAAATTGTCGAGATGCTAACACAATTTTTTTAATTTATTTTTTACATTTTTTATTTATTTATTTATTTATATTGCATTGGCAGAAACAAGCTTCCCTAGGATTCTAAGACTCCAAAACCGCTATCAGATTCTTATTCTATTAAATCGGGTTGTGCACACAAGTGTGTGACATCATGTTTTTCCAAATAAACCCCGCCCCTTTCAAACTAATGAGAAGTATGTAGAGGGGAAAAAAAGAGAAATACAATTTCAAATAGGAAAGTGCAGGATGCCAAATTTTATTTTGAAACTAGAGCTTCGTATCTTTACCCTAAGGGTAATGATTGCTTTCTCAGCTACTGCCACCACTCCAGCCTTATAAGTGTGATTCAGTTGTTTTGCTGTACTTTCCCCCAAAGCTAAGCGGTTTCAGTGATTTCAGAATGTGGCTATAAAAAAAATCAGACCTATAAAGCATTAGAAAATACTTTATCAAAAACTAAATTAAGCCATTAAGCCATTAGTTACAAGTTATAATCCTCCATAAAGGATATCTTGTTAGAAATGGACACTGTAACTCTTCTTTATAACTGGTCTGTAGTATTTTACAAATAGTAAGCTGATTCCCTGTGGGAAGCTCAAATTCCTACTCTCCACTCAGTTCTGCCTGGAAACCACTGGTCCTAGCGTGATTTTCTTCCAGTGGGTGCATTTTGGTATCAAACTCAATGACAAAGACACAATCCCATTTAGAAAAAAAATGTTGCTTCCACAATTACCCTATTATATTGATTGTTACCTCTGCAGTATCCTGCAGTGCATACCTTTGTTTCTGAATTTGCACATGCAACACTTTTTCAGATTGTCTCTTCCACATTTCATTCGATGCACCATGTAATATACAGCCTGGTTTGCTTACTGCATTGATTTATGATTACACTGCAGTTGCACTGCACTTACATTGTACTAAAAGCTGAATGCTCAAGGTAGATTGATATCTGTGTGTGCGCGCGCGTGTGTGTGTGTGTGTGTGTGTATGTGTGTGTGTGTGTGTGTGGTTTCAATAGAAGGTTGACTGTTACTCTCTCAAGAAAAGGCTGAGGTACACAATTCAATTCAATTCAATTCATTTATATTTATATATATATATATATATATATATATATATATATATATATATATATATAAATCACAACAGGGTAAAGACCCTACAATAACACAGAGAAAACCCAACAGTCAAAACAACCCCCTATGAGCAAGCACTTGGCGACGGTGGGAAGGAAAAACTCCCTTTTAACAGGAAGAAACCTCCAGCAGAACCAGGCTCAGGGAGGGGCAGTCATCTGCTGCGACCAGTTGGGGCTGAGTGGAGAGAGACAGGACAAAAGACATGCTGTGGAAGAGAGCCAGAGATTAATAATAATGATTAAATACAGAGTGAAGTATAAACAAGTAAATAAAGATGAATGAGAAGAAACAGTGCATTATGGGACCCCCCCTCAGCAGCCTAGGCCTATAGCAGCATAACTAAGGGGTGGTTCAGGGTCGTCTGATCCAGCCCTAACTATAAGCTTGATCATAAAGGAAAGTTTTAAGCCTAATCTTGAAAATAGAGAGGGTGTCTGTCTCCCGAAACCAAGCTGGGAGATGGTTCCACAAATGAGGGGCCTGAAAGCTGAAGGTTCTGCCTCCCATTCTACTTTTAAGTATCCTAGGAACCACAAGTAAGCCAGCAGTCTGAGAACGAAGTGCTCTATTGGGGTGATACGGTACTATGAGGTCTTTGAGATAAGATGGGGCCTGATTATTCAAGACCTTGTATGTTAGGAGAAGGATTTTAAATTCTATTCTAGATTTAACAGGGAGCCAATGAAGAGAAGCCAATATGGGAAAAATATGCTCTCTCTTTCTAGTCCCTGTCAGTACTCTAGCTGCAGCATTTTGGATCAGCTGAAGGCTTTTCAGGGAGTTTTTAGGACAGCCTGATAATAATGAATTGCAGTAGTCCAGCCTGGAAGTAATAAATGCATGGATTAACTTTTCAGCATCAGTCTGAGAAAGGATGTTTCTAATTTTATAAATATTGCGCAGATGTAAAAAAGCCGTCCTACATATCTGTTTAATATGTGCATTGAAGGACATATCCTGGTCAAAAATGACTCCAAGATTTCTCACAGTGTTACTGGAGGCCAAAGTAATGCCATCCAGAGTAAGTATCTGGTTTGACACCATGCATCTAAGATTTGTGGGGCCGAGTACAAGAACTTCAGTTTTATCTGAATTTAGCAGCAGGGAATTAGAGGTCATCCAGGCCTTTATGTCTTTAAGACATTCCTGCAGTTTAACTAACTGATGTGTGTCATCTGGCTTCATGGATAGATAAAGATGAGTATCATCTGCATAACAATGGAAATTGATGCAATGCTTTCTAATAATACTGCCTAAGGGAAGCATGTACAATGTAAATAAAATTGGACCTAGCACAGAACCCTGTGGAACTCCATAATTAACCTTAGTGTGTGAAGACGACTCCCCATTTACATGAACAAATTGGAGTCTATTTGATAAATATGATTCAAACCACTGCAGTGCAGTACCTTTAATACCTATGGCATGTTCTAATCTCTGTAATAAAATGTTATGATCAACAGTATCAAAAGCTGCACTGAGGGACAAGCACAGAGATGAGTCCACTGTCAGAGGCTGTAAGAAGATCGTTTGTAACCTTCACTAATGCTGTTTCTGTACTGTGATGAATTCTGAAACCTGACTGAAACTCTTCAAATAAACCGTTCCTCTGCAGATGATCAGTTAGCTGTTTTACAACTACTCTTTCAAGGATTTTGGAGAGAAAAGGAAGGTTGGAGATTGGCCTATAATTACCTTAGACAGCTGGGTCAAGTGATGGCTTTTTAAGTAGCGGTTTAATTACAGCCACCTTGAAGGCCTGTGGTACATAGCCACCTAATAAAGACAGATTGATCATATTTAAGATTGAGGCATCAATAATTGGAAAGACTTCTTTGAACAGTCTAGTAGGAATGGGATCTAATAAACATGTTGATGGTTTGGAGGAAGTAACTATTGAAGTTAACTCCAAAAGATCAACTGGAGCCAAAGAGTCTAAACAAATACCAGCAGTGCTGAAAGCAGCCAAACATGAAGATAAATCTTGGAGATGGTTTTGAATAATTTTTCCTCTAATGTCTAAAATTTTATTTGTAAAGAAATCCATGAAGTTATTACTAGTTAAAGTGAAAGGAATACTGGGCTCTACAGAGCTCTGACTCTTTGTCAGCCTGGCTACACTGCTGAAAAGAAACCTGGGGTTGTTCTTATTTTCTTCAATTAATGATGAATAGTAAGATGTCCTAGCTTTACGGAGGGCTTTTTTATAGAGCAAAAAAACTCTTACGCAGTGAGGATGTAAAACTATCGATGAGATAGAGATATAAAGATATAAAGAACTTATATACGAACTGGACTGAAAATCAATAGCAACAGGTCTTATGGAGTGATGACTCTAAATTTGATTTTTTGAGGGTTCAAATTCTTGTCAGTGTGTACCAATGTGCAACTTTTCCTCCCAACAGTCTGTACAGTTTGTCATCAAAAAGAAAAAAAAAGAGTTCACTAAAAAGGATTTGTTGTGCAGTTGAGAATTTCTAGAGCAGGTTCAGTAACATCAGTGTCACTGAGTCATTTTTGTACCACCTCTTTGCAATATAATAAGCAAAGGAGACATATAGTTATCCAAGTTCAAAATGACCCTTTCTCACGTCCATAGAGCCCAAAGTTATTCATTTTGATCTTTCAATTTTTCCAAGTACATATTTCAAACAATAGCCTTCCACTTCAGGGGTTAACCCTGTGAGGTCTAAACCCCTAAAACTGTGCCATCAGAATATAATTTAATTTTGTGGCTCTTGAAAATTGTTGTCCCATGTTTGGGAAATGACTCTAACAAACAAATTATTTAAATGTATCTCAAAAAAGTCTTTCAGTATTCTTTCCAAAACACAAGGCTGGAGTTAGGGCAGAGTAGCTACCACACTTAGAACTCACAGGGCTAAATATTATATGTCAGCAAACACTGTTATAATTACTTACTTTTAAATAGCCCCAGAAGTATGTCATAACTCTGTTGGGGGCCACTGGAAAAGAATAAATGTAACTTTCCTTTAACAAAGACAGCAACAAAATCTTTAGCAATGAACAGAACAAAGAGTCATGAATGTCATTAAACAAAACGCAAGAGCATGAATAAGGTGTGGTGAAGTGTTGTACTTTTGTATTAACACCGCGGTCTGTCATCATGTTCAGAACTGTGTGCATTAAAAGTGTCTTACTGAACTCATCAAGTGAAGTGACAGGAAAAACACTTGTATAGCCTGTATAGATTTATATATGTGACCTCAGTGTGTGTTGCTAGAAGTTAAGTAGAGGATTTATAATAATAATTTGCAGATGAGACTTACTGAGAACAAATGGCTATGAGGTATAAATAAATCAGTGCTGCATGGTGATCAATAAGACTGGGCTGTAACAGCTGATTCTAATACATGCTGTTGATTCCTGACTTGCAGTATGACAGACAAAAGCTCTCCTGCACAAGAGGCCGTGAAAAAACATTTTAGCTGGGAGACTATGTCAGCCCAGTTTCCATAACAACGTAGTGGGCAGCAAATGGCTTTCCTGCTACTATTCCCTCTCCCAGAGGGCTGCAGTGTGTGTGTGTGTGTGTGTGTGTGTGTGTGTGTGGGCGTGTGTGCATGCATGTGGGTGGGTGGTCATTCCTGCAGGATGATGGCAAAGTCTGATTTCTGAATGGCAGCACTGAATTCTGAAAAGTGAACTCGTCTGAGGTGCAGCCACACCCAAAAAGACTGGTCACCCAGCACCCCCCATACCTCCCCTCTTTATCCTGAACTGTCTTTCCACCAAACAAAAAAAAAGTCCCCTGCTGACAGCAGAGCAAAGGGGGGCACTGTTAGATAATTAGAAGGGAAAGTTGGCGGTGTGCCCGATAAACAGTTGGAAGAGGCAGAGGGATAGTCTGATCTCTGGACAGGAAGGGCATGGCTCTGGCATCCAGGAACAGATGTAGGACAAGCAGGGAGATCAGCAGAATGAGTGGATTCTCTGATTCGCTGCTACCAATCAAAACATACTCACTGGATTAGGTTATTAGCCCTGTCCAGTTCACACAGCAATTTTTCAGTTTTGAGGGCAACAAGTTTGATACTGTGGATCAGGAATGGAAACCCAGACATGTTAACAAACTAAATATCAGTGAGCATGGTTATAACTTGGTGCTAATTTCTCATAAACAAAAAGTATCGAGGCACCACCTGTTGCATGATTTTGCATTGTTTTCGCTGCACATAAGATGAAATCTACTGCAGACCAGATGATGATCAGAGAAGCTGGAAGGTTTGGGGGGAACTGTTGCATAAGCCTCTGTGTCCAGGGAATATTCCAGAATTTCCCCTTAAAGTCCAACTTTTTTTTTTTTCTGCTAAAACAGAACTTCTGCAAATCACATCAGAAAATATCATTCTAATAGGAAGAATTTGCACTGATATATTCATGTCTGTGAGTCAGTCCACCACGTTGGCCAGGACTGAGCTTCTGTACAGACATTTATAGACCCTGGAAAATGAATTCTAGTGATTTATTTTCTTAAATATTATCTACATTCAGACACCATTAAAGTGCAAGCCTAAGTTAACAATTGGTTCAGGAGTGGCCAGGCCGATACCTTACACTGAGGTGGCACAGGCACTGATGAATTGTTGCTTTTTTTTTTACTGAATGGAAAATTGATGTTGGCAGAATTGTGCTTTTTGGTCACTAACTGTTATTGTTTGCTTATGCAAGCTTGACTTCCATGGAGAAATACAGCATAAGAATCACATACAATAACCAATTGATGTACAGTATTTAACAAATGTATCAGACAACCACCCAATGTAAGGTTTCTGTCACAGCTGCCTTAAATTAACAGTATTGGTAATTACCAAAATCATTTTTTATGTTTCTGTCGTGGTTAATCCACCAGTTTGCACAAACACAATTATAATTGTTGCTCTTATCCATGAATTTTCAAATTTACTACTAGTAAAGCACACTATTATTATTATTTTGATTAAGATGCCAAATTACAGTTTATTTATTTTCATTCCTAAACAGAAAAAAATTAGTTTCAGTGGTTGAATATTATGCCCGATTAATTTCTGACTTCCAACTCAGATATAAAAATGTGAATTCAGTTCAGTGAATTTAACTGTGTATCAATTAGAAAAATATTTAAATTACTAGTTATCCTTTAAGAAATCTTGATGAGGCTCATAAGATAATTACACATTAAAGTGGAGCTTGTGCTGTTAAAATTTGTCCATGTGGGAACAACTGTGTAGAACAATTTTCCAAATGAGGGTTGAGATGTTAAGACAAAGGTAGAGAACCAAGACACCCCCCCCCCAGACATGCCCCTACCACTAGAGTGAAATTCATATTCTTCATATAAGTATATAAAGAGAAATCCTATCAGAACAGTACAGATCCTCCTTTTTAGTAGGAGCCTTCTAATTACTGATTTTCAAAGTAAGCAAATAAATATATTGGCAATAACACAGACTGCCAAAGTGCAAAAAAGATCCAAAGTGCAAAAAGATAATTTTAGTTAGACTTGAACCCAGGATTTTCCCTCAAAGGAACCAAGTGACAGAGTTACTGATGGAAACAAGCAGGAGGACAGACCTGATCAAACTTGGTTACGTGACCAGCGTTTGATGCCACTTCATTTTGCTCTGTAGTTCAGCATCTTTATGAGCTGCTGCAGAATATTCTGCTAAATTCTGAGAAGAAGTCTCCTTACCAGAGGGAGGGAGATGGAGCTGGCCACCACCCTGTAACCCATGGTAACGCCATCAGCTGCAGTGGGAGGTGCTACGTGTCACACTGTGTCTGGATTGGCTGGGAACAGGTGTTCTGAGGTTCCATATAGGGAAGATGGAGGAGGACCTGAAGAAGCATTGTTAAGCATGGAACAGGGTGGAGGGTTGGGGAGCCTTCAGATCAGTTATTTTATAGTGTGATAACTCGTGGTGTTTTTCCTTACTTTGGATTATGCAAACTTCTGGTGTTCACACGTGTTCTATTGTTCTATTAAGTAGACTGAAATGTCCATTAGAAACCTGTACAGCACCACATCATCCTGGGTCCTGTGTCCTGAACAGATAATCTTCTGGGGGTTTTTTTTAGATTACCTCCTGTTTTTGACTAAATGTACTGAATTGTACGTCTTTGCTTAGAGATCAATTCTGCAGTATAATAACTATAAGGTTAAAGACACATTTAGCTGGAGTGTTTTTTTAATGGAAAATTGTCCCAGGTTGAAAGGACACTTCAATATTTTCTACTTAAGACTTAGATGAGAAGTTTGGCAACACCTTTATACCTGTCCTTCACAACCAGCAGCTTCAGTTTATCTTAGTACACAGTATAAAGTATAAAGAAAACTAAATTGTGAATTTCCCAAATGTTAAACTGGTGATGCAGGCAAAGTGCACCTCCATATATTTTGTTTACTACAAAAGTTAAACTACTTTATATCACTTAGGTTGTTTTAAGTAATTCATAAGCTCATTACAGTAAGTAAGTGCCCCGATCAAAGAAATCCAACAATCCATTAGCTAAAACCACTTTATCCTTGACAGTCAAATGCAGCCACTGTCTTGCCACTGGGCAAGACAACCATGCGATCTCACGCCAACAGCAAATTTTGAATCACCAATTAGCCTAACTGGCTTTGAACTGTGGGAGGAGAAGGCATACACACTCAGCACAGAAAGGCCATAGTCTATGGAAGCTTGTTGCCGTCACTGGGGGAAAAAAAAAGATTTCCACAACTGAAAAAAAAGTTGCCATCCGTAATTCAAAAGATTTCAGGTTATTTATTTATTGTAATTTTTTATTTATTTTCTCAGCATTTCAAGTTAGTAGGTCTCAGACCAATCCCTAACCCTAATTTTTAGTTAGTAAGTAAAAATTTGATATACCTAATTCTAAATTTTGAGATAATATCCCAAATTTTTAGAAAGAAAGAAAGAGCGTTCCATATAATGTCCAACCAGCAGGTTCTAGTGGCAAATCTCAGTGGAAAGATTAATCTAGGCATATCTACTACCATAAATCTACTCCGTGGTCTGGCTGCAAGTGAGAGCCAAAAAAAAAAAAAAAAGTGTATTAAAAATGCTTCAGAACTAAAGCTGTTAACTGTGATCGGTTACATTTAAGCTTCGTGATGGCTGTTGATATTTACTGCTTGTCCCCTGACCGCACGGAAGCATTTTAAACCAACAGATGGATTTAATTCAGTGCTGAAAAGAAATCCATCTATTTATTGCAAACTAGAAGCTGTTAGGATCTAAAAGAGAGGGACCAGCTGGAGTTTCTTCCCTGTGTTGGTTTTAACAGCAGGAAGCATAATTTACATTTAAGATCATCAGCTTTATATACTCTGACTGATTTGGATAATATTGTTTTTGTAGTATTATCTAAACTATTGAGGAAAAGACTGCTGAAAGCATTGCAGAATACCTGCTGTTGGAGTGCAGCTTCCCCTCCAAAAATAGTCTCTTACTGTTGTCTTCTGTGGGAGAGCACAAGCTTTAAAGCAGTGTTCTTCAGGGGTCCTCTGGGGCAGTTTCAGATAACTAAAATGAGAGCTGAAGGTCCTCCTGCTTCTGGTCTGAGCAGCTAAAATATCCAAATGATAGTGAACCAAAAACTTGGTGGATGAGCTGCTTTCAAAAAACAAACAAACAAAAAAACTAACACCTTCTGATTAGTCAAACAGGTGCACTGCAGCAGATTAGCTGAGGGTACTCATGTATTCCAAGTGTATTTTAAATGTCTAACATTTCAGCTGAAATGTGGGGTTAAAAGGCAACCTGAGCCACCTTTTTTTTTTCCTGCTCTGAGCATGTTCATGCTGTAATGGTCAAGAGCTCAAAGGAATTTCCAGCAAGCTAGAAAAAGTCTAAACATTTCCAGGGAAGCTTGATGCCCCGGGTCTTATGTGTGCTAAACCATCAGGAATGCAGTGTTTCTGTTAGTGAGGACTGGATTTAGAAGCATTAGCTGTGGACTTTGATAGTAGCTGTGTGTGGAAGCAAGTAGGAGGAAAATTAAAACGCTTGCTAGAATTTATTCGTTTATTCTTACAAATACTGTAATATAAGCAATGTTGAGTACTGTGAAGATGAAAATATGCACTCAGCCAATTAATTAGTGCACCTAACGCTACACTGGACTCCCTTATGGCTTCACAACTTCCTTCATTTGTAGCACGGATTTATGAAAGTGCTGGAAACATTCCTCAGAGATTTTGGTCCATATTGACATGATGGCGTCACACAATTGCTGCAGATTTGTCGGCTGCACAGCAATGATGGGAATCTCTCCTTCCACCACATTCCAAAGGTGCTCTATTGGATTGAGATCTGGTAACTGTGGAGGACATTTGAGTACAGTGAAATAACTGTCATGTTCAACAAGTTTGAGATGACTTGAGCTTTCATGGTGTTATCCTGCACAACTGGTACTAAGGGTGCCCCCACACTATTACACCACCAGCAGCAGCGGATCCATGGTTTCATGTTGGTTATGCCGAATTCTGACATATCCGAATGTCACACCAGAAACCAGAGAACTGCTGCTCGCTGGATATTTTCCTTTTTTCTGTCTATTCTCTGTAAACTCTAGAAATGGTTGAGTGGGAAAATTTCAATAGATCAGTAGTTTCTAACATACTCAGACTACCTCGTCTGGCACCAACAACCAAAGTCACTTAAATCAAAAAATGCCTAATATTAAAAAAAAAATATATATTAAAAATGAGTCAATAAATTGCTTTATTCAGGTAGTCTTTAATGACAAAATGTTCATTAATTTCTCCAATGTAGTGGGGAAAAAAGAAATTAAAGCAAATACAGCATTACAATAAACACTTTTATACCATCAGTCTTTCGGCTCCTTCCACTTCTATTCACATTAGGCCCTGCCATCAACAATGGGGGTCTTTGTTTTCACACTTTAAATCCTGATCGGGGTCCAACATGACTCCCGTGCTGTGCGTTCACAATCTTTGTCCAACACCAAGAGAGGAGGGAAAAAAAATTTCAAAAACAAACTACACAGGATAGAAGGAACCAAATTACCACTTTGAAATGCTGCACGTACAAACACAGCCAGAAAGAAGGGGTTAGTATCTCTGTGGCTGACATGAAAGTCCGCACACAGCTCTTAGTGAGTCTTTAAGTTAGCTTGCGTCAACATTCATGATTAAGATTCAAATTTTACTGTCCCTGTATCCTCTCTAAGGGTTTTGCATGTTTGTTTTTTTTTGTGCTGTAACATTTCACAATAAAATCCATTTTTCAAAAGGGAACAACTCCTTGTCAGTATTTGTTGCACTTATGCTTGACTTTGTGTCATCAAAAGAAACACCATCAAGTTCCTTGTTAAAGCAAACATACTGTATGTTGTCTTGCAGGTTTCATTGTGGCGTTACATGCTGAAACTTGAACATCTATCGACAAAGTAGACTTAGAACAAGTGGATAAAAGAGAAGAAAAATTAAAGACACTTAAGCTAATTTACTTCTCAGTGACTTAAAAAACAAACAAACAAACAGAACTGCTGCTGGTGGAGTGCACGTTAACTCCAAATGAACTCTTGTATGTGATGCAGAAACACCAACTGACATTAAGTGATCTGGACCCAGGTTGGCTCAGACACAAACTGATGAGCCTTAGTGATACCGCAACAAAGCCGGGGGTTGGATATCGAGTTCTTCCATCAATGCTACAGCCGTCCTAACAGTATAGCCTGTGCATGCACAAACTTTCCTTCAGTGAGTCAGAAGCTGCTGCAGCATCATGCGAATAAGATAAACACATATAGGATTTAGAACCACTGGGCATCTTATGCCCATCCAAACTGATCCCTTCATCTGGAGCTTCATGAAATTACTTCTACTTGTTTTTCATTTTTGGCAGACTTGTTAAGAGTGTCAGGAAGCAGGACTGGCTATATTAATTTCCTTAATGGCTCTAAAAATCTTTGGAAGTAAATTTCCTTGTATAAAAGTAAATTATTTCATGAGATACCCTCTAGAAACACTCAAAATGTCCTCAAAGCAAATGTCTAACTATCTCAAATCAAAATCTAACTTTTAGGCCTTTTGGTATCGAACCCTTTAACAACATAAAACGCACACTAATTTGAAACTATTAGTCAGCAGTATCATGCAATGTCCAGCCCAGTCTGGAGTAAAAATAAGCAGGAGATGACCGGTTATGCTGCACAGAAACCAGGAGGCTCACTGAAAGGACAACTTGGACACTCACAGTTTGGACAAACGGATGAACCTTTCCTGAAACATACACCACTGTTACCCAACCACAAAAATACTGTTAGTGTACACACCGAACGGGATGCGGTGCCTGCCTCCATCTACAACCTGTTTTCCAGTTCTTGTCACCAAGCAAAACATGCAATCAGGAGCACAAAATGGTCACATAAATCTCATGGCAGACAGAACCTGACTCCTCCAGTGAAATTCATGAGAGCTTGTGGTATGGGTTGGCCACTGTGGTAACACCTTTCATTATTTAAAATATCTCAATAAACCACCACCATTACAAAATAAATTATAAAAAAAAGAAAAGAAAAAAAGATGATATTATCTAAAGAAAATGGCTACTTTGAAAAAAGGCATGATCACATTTTCGGTCTGCGTAGCCGACTCTGAATTTGCTTTCAAAGGTCAAGTGCTGGGCTACACCTTCAGGTGGCACAATCTCTGGTCAGTTCTATAACAGTCCTCCCTTGTTGTCAGATAGTCAAAAGGGCACTAAAACAGCATGTGCAGAAGAAGAGTTTGGTTTGATGCTGCAACCCTCCCTGGAAACCCATGCATTATAAACATTAAAAACCAACTGATGAGGAAAAGGAAATATGACCTCATTAATTTTGAAAACTTTATGCAAATTAGTGAAGGATGTTTTAAGGGGTGGGTGGGGGGGAGAGTATCAACAGACATTAAGAGAACAGCAGATCGAGAAAAAAAAAGTGAGGAAGGAGGGGAGGCTGAGGAGAGGATGCATTTCTCCTGAGAACATGTCACATCTCAGGGTTGAAAAGGGGAAGCGGGGGCAAGCGGGACAGAGGGAGGAGAGACAGGCATTCTTCTCACAACAGAAAAACTTTCTCCAATGCTTGCCCACTTCTCAGGCACTTTTCTTCAGTTTCAGGCTCATAAAGGGCTGGTGGGTGGCATGGTCAGTCTCTTTCCAATGTAGACACTGAAAAGAAGGCAAATGATGAGAAGCAGTTAAATGTTACTGGGTGTGACCATTTAATGAATGAGCTAGGCAAGGTGATTTTTTTTCCATTTCATGCCAAACCCCTGATCCGAGATCAGGAGACCTCTGTTGCCTTACAAAATTACCTACATTACTCCTTCACCTTTTAACGGACTCCTTCAAAATAAGTGCAAGTTAAACCAGAGTTTCCAAAACTTGGGGGAACCACTTGTAGTCGAAACAGGAAGCAGCACATGAGGATGAAAACTATAAAATAACTTTATACAAAGTGCCTTCTGACAGCTTTTGTTGTGAATTGGTGTTAAATAAATAAAAACTAAGTTGAACTGTACGGGCGAGCTGGATGTACTTGTCCCCACCGCACCCACGCTGGCACACATAAACACTAACTGCTGCACTGCAACAACTGCAGAAACCACCTGTTTTTCATCTGTACTTTTTCTTGCTATGATGAGTCAGTTATAGCATTATGCAGTGCTCTTATTTGAATATTTTGCCCAAGTACATCAAGATAGACACCTGCTGGATGGTGGCAGACATATACCTTTTGGCGGGGCGGGGGTGGGGACTTTGTCCTGTTTACCATTAAAATAAAGATTAATTCAGATAACGCTTCAAGTAACTTCCCAAAGTAATTGCCTGGAAGTGTTTCAAGATATGTGCCAAGTTGCAAAAGCTGCTGCATCTGCCAGGTAAATCTTTGCACAGACTTAAGGGTAGATTTAGTGTTAAATCGTGTTTTGCATTGGACACATTCATTATGCTTTTCATTATCAAACCAACCCTTCAGCTTGAATTCAAAAACATGAACAGCAATTAGAAATCTGTGCACACAGATTATAAATCTCACAACATGGTTTATAAACCAAGTACAAATTTTCACTCATAGATAACATTCAAAAAATAGTCTAAATGTTAAAATGCAACCTTTTTTTAAAAAAAAGATAAACAGTAAGTCAAAATGAGATAAAAGTTTTAACCATATAACCTCCTCACCCCCCCGGATGGCCAGCAGACATGTTTTTATTATGACGGGTTAGTTAATGCTTAAAATTGCATGCCACATCGTGTTCAACAGGCTGCTGTCTGAGGTATTAATGCTGTGTAATGTCTGACTGGGGAGACAAGGTTATGATACCATGTGTTATCACAAACATCGCACCCCTGGGAGTGTCACTGTGAGCCAGCAGGTGTGCAGTCTGCAGCTGTTCTGCCAGCATACAAAGGACTGGTTACACCTGACTTTTGTCTGTGGTTATACAGCTCCCCCTGCTGGAGTTATGTACAACAACAGGTAATTTTTAAGATTGCATCCTTAAAAAATAAATAAATATAAAAAAAAAAGCAAAAACATCAAAATCAGTTCAGTACATTTCACTGAATTTCTGTCATTCTTGCTGTAGACTCAGCAAATTCGCTGCACAGGTGATCTGTGGTGTTTGATTCTTACCCCAGCCCCAAAGCAAGGATGTGTGATAGCAGCAGTGAGGGGATGAAGACTTTGAGGAACTCAGCAGAGAAGATGCCTCCTTTCTTCATGGCCCCAGTCTTCCTCATGCTGAGTGTTACTGAGCGGCGGGGGTGGCGGAAATGAAATTCCCTGCACAAACCACACTCCTTTTAGATACAGAAGAGTTTCTTCAAAACCTAATGCCTCTCAATAACCGGTAAATATAGCTGTAAACAGTGAGTCACATTTGAAGCAAACACATTCTGCTTTTTAAAGCTCCTGACATGCAAACAGTTTGAAAAAGAAGTTATCTGAAAAACGTCGTATTGTGAATTTGTGAAGAAAACTAATCAGATGATGGACATAATTACTAGTTTTAATCCCAGAGCAGTTTTGAAGCTAGCGCCAATTAAAACAGACATCTTGGGCTCGGGGTTCTCTCTCATTTCAGTATTTTAATTCCAATCACAGCTGAGCAGCTAAAACTGCTGTAGAAATCAGCTGCAACTTAAACGACAAAGGACCTGCTCTTTATCCAGGCCTCAGACTGTGCACAAAATATTAGATTACACTTGAGATGTCATGCATATTAGCTGAGAAATGTTACCGAAACATTTCTTCATATGTGTATATATGCTTCAGTTCATGGGGGGTTTCAGTATCAGAGGTGAATTTATAGGAGCGGGCTTTATATTTGTTCTTTAGAGTGACTTTATTACCATAATGAATATTTACTTTCTCTGCACAAACAAGGAGCCGAGCATGATCACTCGCGCACAGAAGGCTGATGTTTACCGAGTTCAGACTCACTTGGGGGGAACATTTTCCGGTCGACTAGACCAGTCTGCAACCCAATCTGCATCCTTCATCAAGATGTCCATGTCCTTCTCCTTGTCCAAGACATCCTCTTCAGACTAAAGGCATAAACATATATAGTTTAGGAACAACAGCCTGCAGCCTTTAGGACCATCACTGCCTGTTTGTCAGGATGAACAAGATCTAATTGAAATATTTGTACAGACAAGGAAGCTCGTTCTCAAATGTCTGCAGAAAAATGCACAAGTAAAACTATAATGGTCATGACAGACTGTGCAAAAGATACAGAAATACATGCTGGGTGTGGCAGCCATCTCCATGGAAACTAAAGGCAGGCAGTGGCTGTCATTCCACTCCAGGGCCAGTGGTTGAAGCTGCCATGGCAACAGACTGATGAGCCATATGATAGGCACAAGAGCTTCTTACCTGGCTGTCTCTCCTGTCTGCATCGAATATGATCTGACCCTCATCCTGGGGAGAGTGGGGCCGTGGGGGGCTTTTGAGACAAAAAAAAAAAAGAAAAAAAAGAGAAAATTTGAAAAGTGAACATGTGATGTACATTTTCTATATCACCAGCTGTGAGAGCAGCACAAAGGAAGAGCAAGCGCTGTGGTCATCTGCTCTGCAAACGTACAAAGAGACAAAGTTTTATTATTTTTTAAAATCATGCACCTGTGTCTTTTTACACAGGTATTGCTCAAATACATTAAAAAAAAAAAAATCTAGCGTGGGCATTTATTTTGTCAGTACCAGCTGGCGGTTGCTTACCAAATTTGTACACAGTAGTATAGCCTTTATAAGTTAGTTTACACCATCTAACAACTCAATAAAAAAAACTTTCACAGCACTGTACTGATCCTAAAACTGGATCCAAAATGAAAGCTCCCCATATTATTTTACCTTTGGTACACACAGCCCTATGCCAAACATGTGCTGTACATATAGCCAGTTAAAGGACACATTTCAGGTTTGGGCAGTATTGCAGGATATTATATGCTGTATTGAGGACATGTATGGTAGAGCATTGCACAAAAAAATTGCCACCAGAGGACAGTCTATAAGGATTAACAGTAAGCTAAGTTCAGTGAGCTGTGAAAGATGGCAGCTACAAGGTGCAAACAAAGTGTAACTAATACGCTGTTCATATTTTGAGTTTGGTCTTGCTGATTGGTGAGCCATCCAATGCAGAGTGATATGTTAATGCTAGAAAGTTGTTATTAACAAGACCCATCACCAATGGGGATATCCTCCCACAATTAATGAAAATGTAAAATAAATGTAGGAGTCAGGATAATATTACAGCCCTTTTCATAACAAATAACCCTTCAGCAGACATCTTATTACCTACTGCAAAACTATTTTGCCCTAATTTGGAGGCCTTGCCCCCAAATTTTATCCAAATACTTTTAGTCACCCCTGGATTATAATACATAATACATGATCTACTGATATTAATGCATTATGTATGCATTACTATAATCATAAGGCGACCATGTACAAAACATAATACAACCATGTTGTTTACATTTGAGCAATATCGCTGAGTAGTGAGGATGGCTTTAATATTGCTCAATGATGAGTTGTAGCCTGCACTATATATGGCCAGGAGTCATCCTGCTCAGCCAATCAGGAGTTTCCATCACAGGCTGCAGCCTAGTAACTAATGTTACTATAAATAGACTGGCTTTCCTAGAAATTTGGGATTCCCAGGTTTCTCACTATATAGCTACCAAAGAAGCCAAACAAATGAATCACTTAATAGGAAAAACAGAATCAAAATGCAGCTTACAGTTTAAATATTGTCTTGTGTACTTAAGCTACGAGTAAAAAGTTCTTTAACGTGCTGCTGCTCCTTAACTCTGACACCTCTCATGAAACGTGTACCAAAGAGAGTGTGTCAAAAGGATAAGTAAATAAAACACTTGCCTAATTACCTCTGAGCAAAATGACACCTCCCTTGTTCTAAGAGTCTTCTAACAAAATATGTGTCAAGTGTTTGTGTTCCTGCTCGTTTCTGAGCAGTTTGTTGACCCACAGCTCAAACATGAAACCCTGCTCAGGTGACTCACTGACAGTGGATTGATAAGGTCTGGTTTATCGCAGCTCTGAGGATTACACACAAGCACATGATGTGGCTATAAGGTCACTTTGTTGCTTACATCCTCAATAAATTGTGAGGTGTGCTATGAAAGGAAGAGTTAACTGAACTGAGCAGCCGTCAAGTCTTGACATGACAGAGAAGCCACTCCCAAAGAGGTTTTAGAAGCAAAGTATATATCCAATATTTAATCTATGTTGCACAAAGTCTTCATGTTTATCAGATGAGTTCTACCCTTTTCACATCAAAATGTCCACATAAAAACAGGTTTTATAAATAAACAAAAAAAAATTTTTTTTTTAATCTGCAGAAGTTTTTCTGGTTTAACACCATCATACTGGTCAGGTGGTAAGTGTGTTTACAGTATGCTCTATAGACGTCAGCTATAAAGTCACACAGCTGATGGGTTGTTAGCCTAGTAAGCTACTACTACATCAAGAACTAATGCTTGTCTTAGCATTAACTGGTTAAAAAAAAAATCAATTTGAAATTCAGCTTGTCATAGCCAATTGGAATACATAAATACCCATTATTACTCCAGAGGCATTTGACTTGTTAATAAATGCTGCTTGTGCCATTTTCCACTGAACACAAGTCAGCTGGTGTTAGTGGCTTCTTAGTCCGGTGTAAAAAGGACTTTATTCACTGTATTTTAACTATGGATAATAGTTTTTTAACTTATTCTCTCCCCCCAAAAAGGGTACAATTTTTACTTTAAAGACCAATAAGAAGTAATAAGAATATAAAAATGCATGATTTTATTTTTAGTGATTCCTTTCGCTTTAGCACAGAATAAAGAATCTGCTGCATTTCTGAAGCATGCAGCTTTAAACTGAGAGAAAGTTCAGAGGAACACTGGAGAGGAACCAACTACCCCATGTGACTAAATCTCCTACAAATGCAGGCCTTTATGAACCCAAGAACCCATGACTTTCTTGACTCTTTAAATCGTGATCAAATTCCTGTGTCTTCATCCGTGTTTAATGTCAAACAGATTTGGAAATACAGTAAGCTTTTGCAATTAAGCTGGTTTTATTCTTAGTATTGCAAATATATCCTTGTTAAATGTATACTGAATGGGTTAGAGATACACATCAGAGATGCCAGGGTGCTTTGACGTTTGTTCTTAAAAGTACCTGTCACAGGAGGAGTTACTGCGGCTTGATTCGTGCTGGGCATCCAACAGGATTTTCTCCATGTCTCCGTTGTGGATTGAGGAAGAGGACGGGACGTGCTCCAGGCCTCCCACTATGGCCTCCTCTTCCTCCACCTGAGGGAGAGGCAGCAGGCCCGAAGCTGAGCCAACTGTGGACGATGACTGGGCTTGATGATTTCTGTTCATCTCCAACTCTACCCAGGAGCCTGAGGGGAGAAACGCAAATAGCAGTTGCTTATTTCTGGTGTGAGCTCAAGGCTTCAAAAAATTTTCACGCAAATAAAAAGGGTTAATACCTCAATGATGCTTCATACTGTCACATGGACAACAACAGTCTGTCATTCGAGGTGTTCTTGCAAAATGCAAGAAATATTTTGGTTACATTTCAAAGAGCAACAGCCTGTCTGTGCATTTGTAGCAGGGAAAACACACTGCCCATGTTTTATACTCGTTTATACACATTTTTGCCATGTTTGCACTTTATATTTGCATTTTATATGTTATATGTAGTAATATGTTACCTTTGTAGGTGCACCCTAGGAATTTAAAGTATGACTCAGGAAGGAAAACAAATATCTCATTTTACATTCTAAAACTGTATTAATTCATTAATTATGAAATAATAGGACACCTTGTCAAGTAATTTGTTTAATTGGCTATGAGTTTGGAAATCTGATTAATATTTAAATGGCAGCTAAAATCAAATCCACATATATATATAAATAATTTTTTTTGAAAAAAAAAGCACAAAGGTTGGAGGAAGAAATGTAGAGGCTTAAAGCTCGGGCAAACATAACACATTGGTTTTACTAAGTACTAAAGGCTGTGTGTACATGTGTCTCCTTGCACATGCAGTTCAAAATAAATACTCAGGTTAGCAAATGGTTAAACTTAAAAAAAAACAACAAAAAAAACACCAGGTCACTGCCAACCCATCTAGTTTTTAAGATTAGGGACACATTAAAGTTTGGTTGATGTCCACAGCGACCACATTTTGTAGGATTTTCATGTGTCAAGAGCACCCAAAGCATTTAACACAGGGGAAAACGTAAACAACAGACATAATGTACAAGACTTAATTTGAAATGTAACGTCTTTTTTCAGTTTCTAATTAGCAGGCAGCTAAAACAAAACCCAACCCTAACCCTTAAAAGATTGCACTTAACATGCCAGATGTCATAACTATGGAAACAGCATAACAAACTCGATGAATATCCACAATCAGTACATATACACTAATTAAAGTTAAGCACTAATATTATCCTTAGGCTTTGGTGTATTACTCTGCTGTGCCCAGTAACATGTGTGGAGTTACCCGGTCGTTCGTAAAAGATAAAGGTTTGTTTGGAGTGCAGCTTCATTATCTTCCCCTGGTTCTGTCGGTCCATTTGTTGCCAGTTCACGCAGAGTTGCGATTATAATTGTAAATACGATCTTTGTTAGTAGAAGTTGGAGGAAACATCCACACTTTTCAGAAGAAGCGGCACTAACGTTGCTCTGTTTCACTTGGTTTGTAAACCAAGTTGCTGTTGGTGCTAAGTCGACTTGTTTACACCCAGTTACTGCTTTGCATTCAGCTGATGAGGAACCTCAGGCAGGCTCTCCAGACACTGCCATGAGGAAACAGCTCAGCAGGTCTGACCACGCAATGGAGAGCGGAGGAGGAAGAAGAGCTCTGGAGTTTTTTCTTTTTTTAAAGCGATATACGACAATGGGTAGCTGAAGATTTGTCGAGTAGTTAACGTACTCTCAGGATACAGTTGCAACAAGGGTCTGTAAGTCTGGTGTGATTATAACTCACATGCAGACCATGTTAAGTGTATATTATATCATCATATCATACCTTCCCCCAAAAAACATTTTTAATGTTGAAAACTTTCTTCTCCCAAACTATTAGTTACAAGTCATTGTATACTGATAGAAAGGCACATCCAGCTATCAACTCGCTCTTATTTTGAAGCTCATCTGGAAAAATTAAACTGAGTCTCTAAAAAGGAAATCTCATAATACATGCTTCTCTAAATGTCACCTTACTGCAATTAATTTTTAAGTGAAAGTGAATTAAAAGTTGTTAACCAATGAGCATACCCCAGATAATCTTGCTTTCTGAAACTTAGAATAACTAAAATTTATAAGATGAGCACCTGAGCCCATAAAGGCATCAGAAACTGTCTAGAGGACAAGTCCAAGGGCTGTTTTCTCATAGATTTCTAAAGGACTGGAAGTCTTTTTCTAATGAAATATATACCAAGATATATATTTTTAATCTTTGTGTGTCTACATATTGATTAATCAGAAGACATTCTGATTTATGTCTGTTGTGACAATAGAAGTCTCTTTTACACATTGTAAAAAAAAATCCCTGAAATGCTTTCTAAACTACCAGTGTAAGCAGTCAAAGTTTTAGTTGGAGCTTTTAAATCCATTTCTCTCATCTGGCATCTGACCAGTTATTCAGATGAATAATTCACCTGTTCTTACCATGCCATGACATGTCACAATATTTGCCTTTAGTTTAATGGCTGGGACAGGGTGTGACAAAGCCCCAGCATTCCCTTTGAATAATGCAAAGAGGTATTTACCAAATAGTCAAAAAAACAAAAAACAAAATAAAAAACAGGGATGATGACAAAGGCAGAATATGTCAACAATAATTTCCTGAAACGAGCGTCCTGGAAAGAGACAAGATGGGGAGTCTGAAACTGGCAGTTAAAGAAATTAAAGAGTAAAGTTGTTTTTACTGCTGTGTGGTGAAAGCGCAGTCAATGCTTGGCTTTGTATATGCCCTGTAGCTTCTTGACGAAGATATATAACACTCTTGCTGTTTGTACGTGATGACTGGCATGGACTGGTAGCTAAAGAGTACAGCATGTCAGAGTTAGGTTACAAATATAGAGAAGGGATAGGTTAGCCAGGGCAAGAATTTGGAGAAAGGGGGTGGGGGAAAGGAAAAAAAAATCTCTTTGCAGCTTTAAAATACTTTCTCCTCCTCCAAAATAAATTTAGGAAGTCCTCATAAATAACCCCCCCCTTAACTGCAAACAACGTGTTCACATGAGCTTTCATGGGGCAGAATTTCACAGGCAACAGGCCAGTTATAACCAAAGGGTGCACCCCTCCCTCCCAAACAGGACTCGACTCAGCACTCACACTCATCCTGCGGATTACACGGTGGACTGCAAGCCAAGCTGCTGTTGACAGGCCATTGTCTCCACTTCATGGACTAAAACCACGTTGCCATGGTGCTGATGCGTCCGAACATTCTGGCCACAGAGTCGTTATCAGCTGTCGGGTTGGTTCATAGAGGCGAAACATGATAGACATAACCTCTGATCTACTGACATTAAGGATCAAACTGGACAGAGGCTGTCTGTTGGGTTTCAAGATCCCCCAGGATTAGACAACTGAATTTATGCTACTGATGTGAGTTCTGTAAAAAAAAAAAAAAACACCTAAAAAAAAACAAAACACAGATAACACACGCTGCTGGCCTCTCCCTATAATAAGCAAAGGAGCTAACAGTCCCTAAAGGTGTGTCACAGCATTTACCGTTAAAATCCAAACAGAACCTGCACTGAAAGTCATATTTTTTCCTTTCCAACTTATAAGTGAGGAGCGTAATGTCCAACTTGCTGTACTACAAATGTCTGCTATGAACCAGGGTGGTATACTATTACCATACGCTGACCAAAAACTGGTCCGTTTTAGAGGAAACTAATCACCATTGGTTACTCAAAAATAATGCACATGCATGTGAGAAAAGTGTGTGGAAAGTTTGTCTTCTATCCAGTAGACTCTGGCTTAAAATTAACCAACCTCTGTGTTCTCACACTGCTGCACCTTGTAACACACACCCCCACTTTCTTTTGTCATACATAAAAGGTCTGTCCCCTTGTCGTTGTGGTCATAAATAGCATGCCAAGTCATGCCTAGTCATCCCCCCCAAAATAGTGTTGTAAAACTTGAACCACAACAGCTCTCTAGGCAGATCCCCAAGTAAGTAGCCAGAGCAGCAGTGTTATAGACGAGCCTACTTTAACGACAGGTTTCATAAAGCAGGATGCTGGCCCAATTACGGTCAATACTGGACAATCCTTCACACCCTTGTTGCTGTCCAGCACAAGATGGACAGCTACAGGAGCACGTTCAGCAAGAGACTCATTCAACCAGATAGGAAATGAAACTTGGACTATTTTCACCCTTAACATCTTGTCTATACTGCATATAATATTAGTTTAACTTTAGAATATTTCATTTAATGTTACACTTGAGTGCCTTAGTTTTACTTATTTTTTTAAATAGAGTTCACATTTTCTATCTTTCATATTTACATTTAAAGGGATCTCTGTGAAACTACAGTTTAAAAAAAACTGAGGCAGACCTTGTGCTAAGTGCAAAAGTTTAAACTTGCATTTTGGCAAAATAAAAACAGCAGGAGAAAACAAAAGAAAAATACCTAAAGCAAGTTGTGTTAGTGAAATAAAAAAACAAAACAAAAAAACAATACAGCTTTTAAAATCCGCTAAGAAACAAAAACTACTGAAGGGGCGGGGGGGCTTGCAAGATCGACAGAACCACAGAAATCCAAGCAAACGACTTAAACATCTAACAGGCACATAAAATATAAACAGTCGTGGCCCTTTAGATTCTTAAACTACTTTGTGCTACTTTCCACAAAACCGCTGACGACCATTTCGTATAAATAAGCAAAATCCATTTCCCCATTTTTGCCAGTTTGTACTTCTTCCACCTAGTCTTGTTGACAAGGCTTAAACCCCCACATCCACTTTCTATGCGAATCGCTGATTGGCTGACAGGCCTGTCAATCAAGCCTCCAAAAACCGCGATTGGCCCAAATACTATCAATAAACACTGTACATACCGTTCTAGGTACCTTCGCCGTGGGGGGAAAAAGGATAAAGGGGCAAATTACTGGTTACCCCCGCAATAAGCTTATTATGAAACAACTAGAAATGTTTTTTAGAAAAATACACACCGGCAGACAGTCACAGTTGGCCAAATTGGTGGCATTTAGCTTACCGTTTAGCCCCGAGTCTCCGTTGTTGTCTGTAGAAGCGGTGTTTGCGTCGGACATCGTCGTGCCTGGCGAGCAGGGTGGGTTGCATAAAAGGCTCAAGTCAGTGCAAAAGGCGCAGTGTTTTATCTGCACACATTCAGACGCGCAATGGTACAGCTAGCCCGAGTCGTCTTTTTTTTTTTTTTTTTGGTGAGGGGGAGAGGGGGAAGCGGCTAGCTTAGCTACGGCACAGCTGTCGCTTGTTTTCGAGCGTTTGCTGGTCTGGAAGCAGCCAGTCCTCCCTGCTAGCCCGCTCACGCTTTCGCTCCCGCCCTCTCTCTCTGGGTAGCTGGGTGATGACGACACAGCGTCCCGTTGATTAAAAAGCGAGAGAGAGCGGAAACTGTGTGTGTGTGTTGGGGGTTACATAATAAGGAGAGGAAAAACAAAACAGCTAAAAGCATTACATGCATGAACTATCAGAAACCGACTGCGGATCCAGTAAAGCAAAAAATATTTTTATTACTAAAAAGAAAACAAGAAAAAAAATCGGTGTTTCCTGGCTCAATTTGCCCATGTAGGACAGGACGTGCGTGACCCCACGTAGCCACCCGGCCATGCCATGAGCCAGATGAGTGCTCATTACCAGCTTTCAGCAACTAGACACCCTATCAGCTGATTTCAATAAATATTCAGTGGTTGACTTTAATCACGTCCATCAGGTAATCTCTTAATACCAACTGCACGCATGTCTTCCATGGTCAATAATGGTGCAGCAGGCTTTTCCAAAAAAACAAACAAAAAACCCTATTTTTCCAGCTGAGGTGGTGTAAACAACAATGTTTTGCCATAATCCAGCTGCAACCAGAGAGGCATCAACACCAGTGACATTCTGCATAAGACCAGTTTAGTAGTGATGAGATCCCACCAACAATCAGGCAATCACAAGGATGCAAAAAGTAGTTCCTTTATTTTTTTCCCCACTGTCATTGATTAAAATTGTAGTTATACATTACCAGAGGCATCAATATACTCTTAACTGTCCACTTTTTAAATATGGTGTGGAGACATTAAGTGCTGCTGATCTTTGTGAGGCTTATTGCACCATCACGGATACAGTATCAGTTGCGTCTGCAGTAGTTTAAACACTGTAATGCCTCAAATGTTTTCCTTTTTAATTTGCAGTCTCACAAAACAGACATCCAAGTACTTGAGTTGGTGCAGCAACAAAGTCCAGTGTCAAATCAGATGGTCTTCCCTGTTGTGAAGTGCAGCTTGAACTGAATGATGTGGTACACAATGGGGGAGGGCAGGGGGATACTTAAAAATCAAAGGGAAAAGAGAAAGAAAAAAAAGAAAGAAAAAAAAAGGTTTAGGGTCAGGCTTTATTTCACAAAATAGGACGGAACAAATCTGGTGTCTTTTTAACCTTTTAATATAAATATGACCATCATAGTTATCTTTGAATAGGCTCTCTTATACCTGACTATTACTGAACACACACACACACAAAAAAAAAAAAAAAAAAGGACGAAGAGGAGCCAATGCACAAAAATGTCGAGACAGACACACACACACGCAGCTCTTATTGAGTTTGGGCCTTTTTGGCCAACCAGAGCCTGAGGCACAGTGACAGCAACAGTGAGCAGAACAAAAACCTCTCTGGACCAAATTTGTGAAGAAGAAAAAAAGAAAAAAAAACCTCTCTGTACCCGCTGAGGTGTTGATGTCCAATATGAACAGCAGGTTGTGGAGAATGCATGGTTTAATGAAACACAGGAAATCTGAAGATACTCAGAACAGACAGAACTGATGAATAAAAAAAAAAAAAAGGTGTACACACAAAAAGGCCAAGTTTTTCTTAGAAAAATAAACACTACAATGGCACAGGATAATAAAGGGGACATACTAAAGAAGTGTTTTTTAATTTCTACCACATAACCATTTGGGCAGGGGGAGGGGCATTTATAAAAATAAGTGTGTCTGTATTCAGAATTTTAAGGAAATTAAACTTGTTTACCCACATTAGAAAAGTAAAGGGCAAGTGGGCTGACAAAAAAACAAAAAAAACAAAAAAAGATGAAGGGAAATAAATTGGCACAACATCACTTAACAACAAGGCAGGCATCACTCTGCCAGACAGACTGATGATGGACAAGAGCGAGTCCTCCTCTGACCACAGCTAGTGGCAAAGTCTGGTCACCCAGTAGCGCCGGACAGGGATGCTGGTTGTCGGCATTACCACCACAGATCGCCCTGGATGAGGTTGTGAGGCTGCAGGTGGTTACAAGTGACGTCACCCACGCCAGATGTGACAAGCTCACCCTGTAGTTAATTCACTTTATCCTGGAATATGTAGAGGTTGTTGGTCGTCGCCACCGCGATGATGTTGTCCTGGGGATGCCAGGCAGTGTGAAGGATCTTCTTATTGAAGTCCAAACTATCCACGCTGATTTCATCCTTCTTGCGCTTGCCACCAGTGCACACCTTGCGGGGTTTTAGGACCTGCATGGGCTTGCTGTTTTCACGGGACGCTTCCAACGTTACATCCCGCCTGTGGCCGCGATCAAACATCCTGAAGAAGTTGTTATACGAGCCGGTCATCACCACACTGGCGGGGGGCATAGGAAAAAAAGTGTATGAGCCATCAATTATCTAAAAAGAAGGTCTTAAACTTTGTGCACTTAGTTTGCAAGTGACGCACAATTATGATAACCCTAAAACAACGTATACACTGGAAGCAATTTGCAGCAACATGACAACCTGAGGCCAAGAAAGTGAGTGATATTTGGCAACTTCAAGCAGCTGAGGTTGAAATAACTGCTGGCAATGCAAAGTGGTCAGAACCTGAGATAAACTTTTTTTCAATTTCCAGGCAAGCCACTGAAGCAACTACCAATGAGAGTGAAGACTACTCGTGATCAAGGCCCCGTTTACACAAGATCGTTTTCAGGTGAAAAGAGTAACATTTTGATGCGTTTCGGCCTCCCGTTTACACAAGAACGATTCCAGCGTTTCCAGTCCCTGAAAACAGTACTTTTTGAAAACTGGTTTCAAGGTGGCATGCTTTTGAAACCCTCCACGACAAAAACTCTACTTTTTGAAAACGGGGGGTACTGGCACATGCGCACTATGGTTGCACCTCCTATACCCACACCACCAATTTGTGGCCTGGCAATGGCAACTACAGCGTTTTCAACATATTGCATTTCTGTGTGAACGGGGATGGTTTTTAAAACGTTTCTGTCTGAATGTGTTACTTTTTGAAAACAAAAACAGAAAAGCGACACAGTTTCCACTGGATCGTTGTAAATGGGGCCTAACATGTGATCTGGCAGTAAATACATCAGCAACCAGAGCCTGGAATGTCTGCAAATGACCGTCCATTTTATTAAACTGTCAATTTTATTAAAGTTTAAAACTTTACATCATTATATAATCTTATTTCACTTAAGAGCCACTTTAAAATTTTAATAACTTCTTTGATGTTTAACTTTTATATTACTTATTTATCATAGATATATAGAAAACATTACATATATTTGTTCGGTCTTATCAGCTATGTCAGTCATCTGTGAAGCACTGAATCTGATTGAAAGGTGCTACACAAACAAGGTTTGATTGATCACACCATAGTGTCCGGTACATCAACCAAAAATAAAAAATAAATTAAAAAAAAATTTGTAAGATGCTGTCTTGAAATTCATATCAGCAATAAAGACGGTGCTACTAGAAAGGTTGTCATTTCCTTGAGTTGTGCATTTTGTCTACCCCGTGCGTTTCAAACTGTGTTTATACCTGTCATTGCCATTCCAGCAGCATTCAAACTTGTCAAAGATGCAGTCATTCTCATAAAGCGAGCACAGCTTGCTCCTCAGGTACTCATGAACCTGTAATTATTGAAGGAAAAAAAAGAAAAACATAATGAGATGCTATTTTGAAGGAACTTCCAAAACACAGGCCTCCAATATTCAAGCTCTCTTTTACCACCGTAAGGGGGAAAAAAGGGTTTAAATTGTTGAAGCACATCTACATGCCTGTCCTATTATATACAACCCTATCTTTCAACCAAACACATACAGGGTGCCTCCAAGTGGCCACTCTATTACATTACCACGAATGATGGGGGGGGAGTGGCAACTGTCTAATTTTGACTTAAATTAGTTGCATTTAATTGTTGCTATATATTAAATCAAATAAGTAAAAATTAAACACAGATTGACAGTTTTAGGACCAAGGTCTTCTTCGTCTCTGGAGCTTGGAGGAAAAAAAAAAAAGTCTAGTTACCTTTTTTTTTTTTTTTTTTAAAAAAAAAAGACATGTCTCCTCTCATTCGAAAGACTTCTTCAGATCTAAAAACCAATTGGCGGCGAACCCCAGAGTACCGCCAACCCTAGTGGTGGTTGTCCC
Source organism: Pterophyllum scalare (assembly GCA_024447675.2). Classification (NCBI taxonomy): domain Eukaryota; kingdom Metazoa; phylum Chordata; class Actinopteri; order Cichliformes; family Cichlidae; genus Pterophyllum; species Pterophyllum scalare. Next base: position 50,676 of record JAMQGT020009448.1, on the reverse strand, counting down.
TGGAGGTGGTCGTTTATGCACACAAACAATAGTGGGTCATCACATGCGCCAAGGTCTGAAAAAACACATGGGTCATTACGAACAATGGTTTCTGGTGAAAACAATGAGACTTCACCACACTCCATCAAGTGACCTATTGATGTCACCTGAATTAAGGTTGGTGTGAGTGAACATTGGCATCCTCAAAAAGCCACTCTTTTGAGGATATCATGCTCACATTTTGGATCACCTCTGTTTAGTGAATGACAATCACTGAACAGAGGTGGTGGATTAAGACACAAACTGTCCTCCATCTACAATGCAGTCCTGAGCTCGCCCCAACCCCCACTCGCACCTTTCTTCAGGTGACCTCAATAGGTCACTTGATAGAGTGGGGTGAAGTAGCACATTGTTTTCACCAGAAACCACCGATTATAATTACCCACATCTATTTTCACACCTTAGGGCATGTGATTATGCACATCAACAATAGTGGGTCAACAACCACCTCCAGGGGACAACCCCCACTAGGGTTTAAATACCTGGGACTCTCCATTTGGTTTTAGAACTGAAGAAGCTTTTTGAATGAGGGGTGAAATGTTAAAAGAATCTTAAAGCTCCAGAGACTACCATGACCTGGATGACTGAGAACCTACACAGGCAAAAATCCTTCTTCGTTTTCCCATGCGCCACCTCTACCAAGGTTTATAAAATATGCCTGTAGTTGTTTTTTTTTCCTATAGTCTAGCTGACAGACATATCGACAACAGTAAAAATCCACATGAGATAATTACATTCAGGTAATTGTAAAATTAAGAAGACAATTCCAGTGATGTGGTTTTTAGAAAGGTGATGATATGCATACACTTGCATGCTTACCAGTGTAGTAAAAACCTCTCTTAACACACAACTTAACAGAGGGCTACACTTTGTGGATTGTCTGGTCAGGCCATCAAAGCATGAGCCAACTATAAATCATAACCACACATTAGTTTATGCATTTGCCATTCTCACCTGATAGGTTTCAACAGGCCTGTTTTCCATGTTCAGGTCCCAAATCTTCACAGACAAGTAGTCTCTGGTCATCATGTAGCGTCCATTGTGGCTAAATTTAACATCTGAAATTGATGATATGATCTCAGAGAAGAAGGAGCGATTACTAGGATCTTCTGGCTCCTCAAACACTAGACAAGAGAAAGCAGAAAAGTCAAAATGCAGTGTTCTCCAAAAGTCCAGTGTGAAATAAAAGCGCTTAGCATAACAAATCCAGCACTTAATCTACCTGTGAGGGTAGAAGAAGGGCATGTAAAAGTATGAGAAGTAGGTACTCACACTTGGAGTGCTTATCACATAGCGCTGAAGCCCTCATGTCACACAGACGGATTGTTCCTTTGCTGCTGCTGTACACAAAGGTGTTACATTGGTGAGGGTGGAACTCTGCTGCTGTGATCACCTCTGTAAGCTCCTCCATGTTGGCCGGTTTAATGTCAACAATATCTGAGGAGCACACGGTTAAGGAGGGGATACATCTTTCATGCTCTGAACATCACTTCAGCTTCCTTTGGTAGGTGTCAAACTGGGTGATGACCAGTAGTTTACTACTACAGGAGATAATAGGCCATTTTAGGGAAGCCTTGGCCTTGCATGTGTGCATGTTCCTTATTTAGGACCATTTTCAGGACAGTGTAACCCAATGTAGGCCCTGAAATTTTTTTCCCATGGAGCTATAGCTCTTTTGTCTCCTTCTTGGGCTTCTGGAAAGTATTGGCAGGTGCTCCTGTAGATGAAACAGGTAGTAAGCTGAGATGCCACATGTACCACCAGCTGCCCCCAGCTTTTTTATGTGCATTTGTGAAGACATGCATACTTTCAAAAGACAGCAAAATGCATCTCAATGAAACCCAGCGACCAAACACTTAAAGGATAAAGAAACAAACCAGGCAATGTGGTGATGTTGTGAGGACATCCCCACTAACGTCAAAGTCACCAGAATCACCAGAGTCCAAACATCATAACACAGAACAATGATGAGAACCCAAATGATCCCAGAAACCAAGTGACCAAAAAGCAGTGGACACCTACTACAACCATGTTTTCATGCAAGACTTCATAAACATGTCATTTGGGTTACATGTCAGCAGTCTTCATCTCTTTTCTGCTCTCCATGTTAAGAGGTGCATGCCTCCATGATGGCCTGTGCGCACGCGCGCGCGCACACACACACACACACGCAAAGCAGTCACAGCAGACAGGATAAGGCGGTAACCTTCCAGCAAGGTTGTGGTGAGGTGTAGGAGTGTTTATTAGTTCTTTAAAGCATACAGCTGTAAAATAATCTCTGCTTTGCTTTTACCAAAATCACTCCCTCTCATTCACTTTCTGACTTGCTCACTCCATTTTGCTTTTCCTCATCAAAAAAAGAGAACACCTGCAACATCTCAGCAATTAATTTCTTGGCTTATTTTACTCTGAGTTGCTGGCATCTTAAAAATGGTCGTAGCTGTGCTCATCTGAGTTTATCGAGGCTGCTCAGAGGTATCTACCCATGAGCAGATGCTTCATTTCCTTCTGAAAGAAGTTCTATGAGGAGCATCCCAAAGCGGGTACTAAAGTCACTGCTAACGCTAAAAAGTGTGTTATAATTGATGAAGTGGAAATCTGTGTACCAACTGGTTTTACTACTTTTTAAAATAACTTATATAGAAGCACAATCAATGAAAGCAGGTTCCTGCCATCTCAAGCATCTCTATAAACAATATAAAATTTTGCTATGTAGGTGGACACGGCAAGAAGTAACAATCACAGTTCGACACAAACATCAGGCTGATAACTCACAGCCTAGTGACAAAATAAACATCTTTAGATCATCTAATATCGGAGTCTAGTTCCCTGGATGCATCAAGCGCACAGTCTAAACATGCCAATGTGCGTTTAAGGATACTGAAGCTGCGGTCAGTGATTTCGAGGTGCCAGAGGTTGATGCGAAGGTCATCTGCAGACAAGTAAGTCTCATTGTCACTGTTGACTGAGACAGAGTTGATATGGTAGGTGTGAGCGTTGGCAAACACCCTCCGTGGACTGGCTTCCACCATGAGGTCCATGGGTTTTAAAACTGGTACCTGTAATGACAAAAGGCAGTGAAAGCTAGTGGCACAAAGCTCTTCACAGACTTTAATCCTTTATTATCTAGCAAGTCCACCAGAGCTTATCTTTAAGTTTTTACATGCTGTAGTGCTACTTTTTTCAGTTTGTTTTTTTTTCAGAAAACTGAACATTTATAACTTCATTTATGTGATACACTCATTTTTATAAAAGTGTGATAAAAATGAAAATAAAATGCATGTTGAGCAAAATTTGCAAAAAGACAGCATGTGCATCAAAAAACAATTTCCAGTACTGCAGCTCAAAGCTACGGGTGTCTCAAGAACTTGTATACAGAAAGGCAAAAAGTCAAACATTACTTTTCCAGTGGGAGCTAGGATATGCCTTGAAGAAAAAGAAAAAAAAAATTCCCAGGAAAATGATGTCACTTCCTTTTGTCAGAGTTAGTGGTTTGCCACGTAATAGTTCATGCTGAAACGTGATGATGTATACTCCAAGTGCTACGAATAGCTAACGAGACTGATAAAGCATCTGGATAAATTATATTTTTGTTGTGTGCACTTTTTACTTGATATCCGCAAACTCATTAGTGGAAGGAAACCACGCTCTGGGACATTTAAAATAGATATGCAAACGGGAGCGAGAGTGCTCCCATCAGTCATAAAGGAGTATTAGCTAGATAAAATAATAAGCACCATCATCCCTTCATATGGGAACATAGTACACAGTCTTGGCTTTGCACCAACAGATTACAAAAGGTTCTAAAAGGACTGCCCAGATTAGGAATAACAGTCATCTTTATTATCAGCAACAGAAAATGATGACAAACCAGTAGCCCTTCCCAGCTGCTAACACACCCAAGATTTAAGAATTTTGCTTCCAAAGAACTGTTGGTTTGGTTGACTAACCCCACCCTTGAATCAGCTTTTGGTTGATTCAAGAACTAACCCGCAAAGATGTGATAGTGTTCGGGTCCTTGTAGCGTCCATCTTCCTCTTTGAGATTGTAGCCCTCTGGCCTCTTGTCTCGTTCACTGATTTTCCACAATTTAATCGTTTTATCTGCGAATGAGAAAAAAATTAATTGTAAAGCGCAATACCAACTATTTTTAAAAAGGATTAATTACTAAAAGTGTCACACTAAATGGAAATGTCACTTTCTTATGAAGTTATAAGACTTTTAAAGCAGTGACATGTGACCAGTTAGTGATTATGACAGAAAATTAAATACACTACAGACTGTTGATAAGTATCTGGCCATCAGCTCAATTAAAAAGAGAAATTTACCATTAGTTGACAACAGGAACTGAGCAGCATTCTTCTGAGGAAGCCAGCGAATCTTGTTGATCTTTTCTTCTATTTCCAAACTCTTCAAGTAGTCAAACTCTGGCTCGTGGCTCTGAAAAGTGCTGTAAACATTGTACTCGCTCCGGAACTGAGGCTGATTTTTGTTCTGTTGGGAGCCAAAGATGAGTTAATTTGTTTGAAAGATTTCTGTATAAAACAGACATAGCCATCTTTTAAATTATTGCAAACATTTACTAAGAAAGTTATCACAGAAATAAAGCCTATTACAAGTTACAATTCAGTGCTTTTAATTCTTTTTTAGTTTGTTTACAGACAAGCTGCCAAAACTAGAATCATCCATTTTGATTTCATGTCACCAAGTTCAGGGGATGACTTTTCTAAAATGTGTGGGAATCAAACTCAGCAGAAGTTAAACATGCAGCTGTACCTCTATTTCCTGCTGGAAGATGACTACACGCCCACCCTTGTCTCCTGTGGCCAGCAGCTCCCCTGTGGTTGAACTCAACTGTAGATATAATGTCCGCTGCAAAAAAAAAAAAGGAAAGACAGACATGCACTTTTAACATTTTGAAAGTGGTGTACCCAGATAGATCAGCCCCTCTATTACTGAGAAAGTACACAGAGAAACCACTCGGCTAATCCCAACAAACCCTGATTTATCCCTGTGGGAATCAAAGAGCAGACAGGGCGAGTAGGCCTAAAGATGCAGGAGGATGTCACAGCATGTCGAGCAGACGGAAAATGATCCGTAACCCAAGTCTTCATCTTCTCTCCCTCTCTACCCCGACAGAATTGCACATTTCCCCCAGCAGCAGTTTGCTGCTTTATACACTGAAGCTCACTCACACACAAATAGTTGTTCAACCCTTTGTTGCCTACTGGAGCAGAAAGACAATGCTCTAAAAGGTTGCAGTGAGTGGTCTTTGTGAATGCTGCACTCTCCGAGGCCCAAAGTAAGGGTTAGTACATCTAAGCAATAGGACGCGCTTATGTAATCATTCTGGCAGATTATATTTGGTTAATTTTCAAAGCGAAGACATTCGAACACACAACCCCACATCCTGAATCAGAAAATGTGGCTTAAAGCAACCTAAAAAATGTTCAGCAGCAATTGTTTGAGGTGTAAAAGATTGGGCATGCTGCTACTTGTAAGTGAAAGAACTATAGATGCACTATGGTACTCTCTGAACCATTGCTGCTGCAAACACGCCAAGCATGGCTATGTATCTGAAAATCCCAAAGAATGGCAATATGCTTTACGTAGTTCATGGTGCTCTGCAGCAATCTGACAGGTCCCGGCCCCTTTCTACACATTCCGTCAGTAGATATCAGCACATTTCTCATTGCACTCACATATGACATGGACAAACTGACGACTTCCATCTTCCATCATTTTAACATCTGTGACAGACATGTCTCATTACAGGTTAGAACATTTACATCCAGAACAACCTGATTCATCTCCAGCATGGTCCCTCCACCCCTGCCTGCTAAACAAGCTCAGACCGACCTCCCACCTCCCAACAGAATATTTCCATCCACATGCTTAACATCCAACTCAGTGCACTGTTTCCTCAAATCTTGCTCCTTTTTTTCCCCTCTCGAACATGCCATCAGAATTTGTGTCCAAAGAGGTCAGTTTTGACTTTAGCACTTGTTAGAAACCCTCTAGAAAACTCTTGCTTATCCAGATGCTGCAGCCCATAGTTCAGCTGTTGAATTTTGTCAATCTTTTGTGCAAGGCTGCACGATCCACCTATCTCTCAGCTAAAATCTTCCTGCAACTCCTGCGCAGGAATATCTCCATTTGGAAAAGGAAACATGCAGTCATCTTGCTTTTCCATCTTGTTTTTCACTTCCACATTTCCCCCTAACTGCCCTTTTTTAAAAAGCTGAAAATATGAGCTGGACTTGTTTTGACGTGCCTTTTTATGGCCTTCACCTCCTTCACTGACATTGGTTAGCCTCATATTCAAATCCTCAGCAAGTTGTTTAGAGGAGTTCTTGGTTGTTGAGTCTCATCACAAAGTTTAAAGAGTGCAACAATTTATGAACTATGAAACTGCCACTACTGACCCACTCTACAAGTCCAACTTTGCTGACAAATCTTTAGAGGGAGAGAAAAAAAAAAAGCTACCCACAAGCTTAACAAAACACACTGTCATCACCACAAGTGATATCAAAGGGCTATTGCAAAATATTCCATACAGTAAAGAAAGAGTCTTGAATATAATATTTTTTACTCATTCAGTTACCAGATTATTAAATACAAACCAAGGGGTACAAAAAGGTATTTTATTTAAGTCCACCTTCATTATAGCTACATCATCCAAAATGACTTAAAACAAATTAATCTTGTTGAAAGCCAGGATTGATTGCAGCACGGTTTTATTTTAGAGTATTAATTTTAGCTGAGTGTCACCAGTAACTTGTGAAGTCAGTGTAATGCAAACAACATCCTCAGCAATTCACTGTGCTGTCCACTCATGTGTGTAAGGACAGGTGGAAGAGCAATGCACTTTTTGCCATTACATCGTGCTAATCCTTCTATTTAGTTTGGAGTCAGATGAGGGAAGAATTCCTGCTGCTGGTACAATTCTCCACAAATCACATCTAACAGGGGTGAGAACCACTGTGCTGCATCTGATGGGGCTATTGATTTCTCCATTCAGCATCTGAGCTTTTGTCCACCAACAACCATCTGGCCAAGTGAAGGTCCCGTTTTCCAATTTTCCTGTAAAGTACAACGCTCCCACAATAAGCAACCAAGGCCAGAGTGCATGGAACAGCACAAGTGGTCATGCATCATCAGCAGGTAATTATCTAAACACCTGACTCAGCTTTTATTTTACCACTGCTCTTGAAAATGCTAAAACCTCCAAACGTGGTGGCTGATCGGTCCACAGAAGGACCCAGTAGCGAGTCTCCAGCAGCAACAGCTAAGTCTGCAGTGGCTGTCTCAATAAGAGCTTTCCAGTGACTCACCAATGGAAAGCTTTTAATGTAAAGAAGCAGCAGCATCAAGTGTTTGGTTTGCACCACTTTAGTGGCAACTAGAAGGGTACTTACAAAGCACAGTTCTACACCAATACAAATGCTCCCATCAAACTTCATAATCACCCACACACATCTGAATATCTGAGCAGGAAAGGAGCAACATTAGATATCAACTCAGTGTAACACACTTTCTGAAACAGCAGGTGTACTCTCTGCGCATGCGCACACACACAGCCCCTTTAGGAAGGTTTCTTACAGAAATGTCATTGCACATCGCTCCACTGGTTGGTTAAGGGGGGCGAAAGGGTAAGGTTCTTGGTGGTCCCCTAACAGACTGGGGCCCTAGCTTCCTAGCGCATCTGATCACAAGCTTTTAATGTGACTGAATTATGAAAAAAGAAAATCCAGGACTTGCACCAGCACCAACCTTTAGTAGATGCTACCTCACCCCCAAGCTCCATTTCCCCCATGTTTCATGAAAATCAGCCCGTTATATTTTACATAATACTGCTAACAGGAAAAATGTCTGAATTTTCATCAAGGTAAACATTTTAAAGATGCCACTTTCTCTTTAGTGATCATCCAAATAAGTGCAAATTCAAAGCCACTCAAATCCAACAACACAGACAAAATTTACGTTAGGACTCATCTTATTATAGTCATGGACAGCAACACCTCATCACCCTGGTATGGAGAAATTGTGCCATATCTAAAAAGGTCAAATTAAACAAATTAATTTTCCTCCCTTACCTTCTGCTACATCATCATCAATGGCTCCTTTCACCTGAGAGAAGCACCACTGCATGTCACCTCCAGGACCTGCAGAAATACATAAGCATTTAGCTACAGTTCTAGCAGCCTACAGTTTCATTAAATAGTTGAAGTTTCACATTTTGGACTTGCATGGTAAACACGTGCCTTAGAAAACATGAATCATATGACTGTCCCTTGCCATCACAGGCAGCAAGGGATAATTTATAGGATGTTAGAAACTTTTTTAAAAAAGCAGTATGGTTCTTGCAAAAATGTGTGTGGTCATAGATGTGCACATATCCTCTCATAACTTCTGCATGTCTAGCCTCAAAGAAAACAGACTGACATTTAATTTCTCTCCAAACTAACAAAGATATTACTGTTATGTCACAGACACATTAGGCAACCAAAAGCAGCTGGAAATTGGCATTTTATATGCCCAGATCAATAATGTTCAATGACTGTATATAGAAATCTGCTAGATCTAAGCCGTGGTTAGTTGGTATTATGGTTTTCTCACTTTCAGAAAAAGAATAAGTTTCAAACAATGATCAGAAATACTGACTGAACTCCAAATGGCAGGATGTGAATGTATTCATCTCCACACATCTTTTATTTTAGGCCTGGTCAACTGTTAGCAGAGGCAGATGGTCCCCTCCTGCCAGGCTCTCATGTTTAAAAATTACATCAACAAGACAAAACTTGCTGCCTCATTCAATAATAACTTTAATCACTCGCCTCAACAGGTTTCTCCTTCAGCAGAGCTCATTGCACAATAAAAATGGTTGGCATATTTTCCACAGGTGATTGCTCCTCTTAAATCGTTCCTCTTAAATATGAAAACTGGTCTGATTTGTCTGTAACATCCAAATACACAGACTCTGCACAATAATCAAGGACATATGAGTCACCACGGACTCACCACACATATTCTGAATAGAATCATATAATTAATTAAAAAAACAAAAAAACAAGGGTTGGTACAGATCAGGACAAAATGTAATACCTTCATAGTGCCTGCACTTTTTTTGAAAGACAAAAATCCCCCCCCCAAATGAAAAAGATGTTCAGAGTCATCGCACCAGTTTCAACAACATGCAGTGTCATTCATCTCTCCACCCTAATGGACCAAATGCATGCACTAAATATGTCACTAGTTATATATTTTTTCTACACGAGTATCAGCCCCGTCTGGCTACGAAGGGGCTAAAGGTATACACGATTTCAAATAACTACTCAGTTGAGCTAATGAATGAAATTCTACACTGCGCGAAGTAAACCCATCACTGCCGGGGTCTTACTTGGACAACAGCCCCATTTTCCGATCGACCATGCCCGTATAATAGGCACTACCCTGCTGAGTTTTAATTCCTTTGAGGCAGAAACTGGGCTCAATCTGCAGCAGGGCCCGGAGTACTAGCCTGCATGTGGGTAATGTCAAACTTTGAGGGAAGCTAATCACGGCATGCTTAACAAAATTACTCCTTTAGCCATTTGCTTTATTTTTGTGAAGAAAAAAATATTTAAATACACCCTTGCACTATTCTGTGAATTTCAATACTGAGGTTTCGGGGATAGCTAGCTTATATGGTGTGCAGTTAGCTTGAGAAAATCGTCCCGGGCCGGTAAACAGCCATCATTTGATAGCATTAGCTAGCTAGCCAGCTAGCTAACGTTAGCCGGTAAGGATAGGCCAAACGCGGGATGACACTTGAGTTAGCTGGGCAGCTAACGCTAGCACCAGTTAGCTGCCGTTAGCTAAATCGATACTCGGCTGCGAAATCTCGCACCTACTGCGGCTAGGACCTCCCAGGAACGGGGTCTCACTGCGAAGACTCCGACGCGTCCGTGGTATTTTATGTGTAACGGTTAAAGTGAATTAATTACCTGCCATAACGAGACAGACAGTGGAGCTTGCCTCAGTCAGTCACGATCCTGCTTCCCACTCCCACGCGCTGATTCGTGGGATCTGAACTTTTTTTTTTCTTCCGCTCAGTATCCGCTGTCCGTGTGCGCAGATCTAAATTTCTGCGATGCTCTGAATTAATCGTAAAGCTGGATGTTTTATCACTCTCCCTCTTTTATTTCCCGCTCCGCTCCCTGGCGCTTCTCCTCTCCGTATGTCAGTCAGCCTCCTCTGCCTCTCTTGCCGCCGGCTACTCCGCATCCCACAAGTCATTTCTTCCCCACCCCTCACTACAGTCTCTTCCGCACGTGAACTAAAAGGTTTTTATAATGCGCGCGCACACAGCATAGTAGATGCACGGAGACGCGCGTACACATCGCCTTATATCTGGACGAAGAGGGTATAAAAGTATCCCGCAGTAATACTGCAACTCAACACAAACTTGAATTAAGTATTAATGTGTACTGTGTCAAAAAGTAATGCACATTGTAGTTGTTTTTACTGCACAGTATGGCCAGGATAGGGGGACCAAATCCCAACTAATTAACATGTTGGGGGTCAAGGAGTGTTTTTAATCAACTTTATTGCAGCATATAGAACATGCAAAAGACAAAGGTCCAAAAGACTAAAGCCTTCCGGGCTATAAGGGGAAAACAAAACTTGTTTTAGCAAGTGTAGCAATGCAAAATGTATATGGATATAAAACTTTGCAGTAAATATAATGAGACAGATTATAGAGTACTCTTTTTCAGGTGGAGTCTCGAATCTTAAGAAATGAAAAATAATGTGTAGCCAAAACTTGTTAGTATGTGTGCATTTCCTGAAAAGATTGATTACCGTCTCAGTGTGGGATTAATTTTTAAAGAGAGAAAGAGACGCTTTACAATACAGTAGTGAGACCTGCTATGATGTGTGATTTGGAGATAGTGGTACTGACAAAAAGACAGAAGGTGGAGCTGGAGGTGGCAGAGTTGAAGAGGTTAAGATTTTCATTGTGAGTGAACAAAATAGATAAGATTAGAAATCAGTGGATTTGGAGACAAAGTTAGAGATTGAGATGGTTTGGACATGTACTGAGGAGGAATAGTGGCTATATTGGACACAGGATGGTGAATATGGAGGAGGAACAGAGGAAGACCTCAGATGAGGTTTGTAGATGTTGTGAAGGAGGACAGGGAGAGGATGCCAGAGTTAGGGTGAGCTGGAAGCAACAGTCTGCAGGTTACAGGTTTGCCATTGTCCTGCAAGGCTTTCGTAAAATAATGCCAAAGAAATAAAGACATTTTTATAAAAAAAATGCTTTTCAGCCCCTCCAAAAGTGGGCAACCTGGCCAGATCAGAGAGAGGGAGACAGGTGAAGGGTGACCTTCTGATCACTGTTTTAGTGGCCTAAAAGTGGTGAATTTTGTAAACTAGAGCCAATTAAAAATGTGGAACAAGGGTTCCTCCTGCATAAAGTGGGACACCTGGTCACGAGTAAATATGATGTTTTTGTTTTCTACTGTGCAGCATGGTGCCTTAAAAATGGTACTTTCATAGGCATCTTAAAAATCATTTAGTATTGATGAACTGTTTTGCATAATGGTGGGGGAAGTACTGAAGTAAAAGAATCAATACTTTAAAGTCTTGCATTCAATATCCTACTTAAGTAAATCTACTATAAGTATCAAAATATACCTAAAATGTCTGAAAGTACCAGTAAATGTAATGAGCTAACTCTGATGGAGAGGTGTTGGGCCTCGTTAGATCTATGCAACATCAAAAGCTTTTTTTTGAATATGTATTGACTAATCTATTTTGAAATTTCTTTTTGACAGCAACTTTCATTTCTGTCATAATGTCAAAACAAGCTCTTTCTCTTTTCCTCTTCCTTTATTTTCAGTAAGTCATGCATACTGTAAAGGAACTAGTGTCTGTTAGCACTGCAAACATGCAGGCCTTCAGATGGCAAAAAGATAGTTTCACCACCCACGTGGATCCTTGAGATCTTTTATCTTTGTCAGGGGAAGTGTGCCTACTTGAAAATAAAGCAGCACTACTGCCAAATACAATATCTTCTCAGACTTAGTGAAGCAGTCAGTTCTCTGCAAGGCAATTCTTTCTCACCTGGCAGTGATGTCAGTCCCTGTAACTGTCATTTCCAATAAAAGCTCCACATCGGTCTTTGTCAGCAGAAGCCTTTGTCTGCTTGATCACCTCATCAGAAAGAAGGAAACAATGAAAGTTTAACCAAGGAGATAAAAGATGGGTTTAATGTGCAACCCTGGTGAAAACCTCTGATTTTGCACAGACCAACCTGCAGCCTAAGTTTCATGTAAATCTATTTTCTATTTCTGCTAGGACTACATCATCAGTATTCTCTAAAAACAATTCTGTCCTGTGCTGTTTTGGGATCATCCAGAGTAACTATCACACTGACTACACTGGAGCTTCAACACATAAACTTATATTTAGTATTAAAAGAGAAAGCACAGTTGAGGCTTTTAGGAATGCCTTTCATTTTATATTTGATTATAAAGCAAAAAAATAAAAAATAAAAAACTTTAGCAACATGTTTATGATAGATGAAGAAATAAGGGGTTAAAAGCATCATTACTGGATGGGGGTGGAAGCATAAAAATCTGAGCCAAGTTTAGATGTGAACTACATGGTGGCATCCAAGGATAAGGAAAGGCTGGGGTCACCAGACTCATTAAGAGTCCTCTTAAGTCCCATGGATACTCGGTACAAATTAAAGTGCCGGCCTATTGAAAGAATATCAAGCTATTTCATGAGAAAAATGGAAAACGCTGACCTGGTGGTCAAGATATCATTAGAAATCATCGTCTGATCATCATCAGTGGCTGCCAAGGAACATCGCTAAAAATAAAAATGTCGAAAAGATGAATCAGAAGATCAGCAAAAAGAGGCAGCAGCAATTTAGGATGTTTTTCCTAATTTTCTTCGGTGAACGGACCCTTTGAGTTCGATCAAGTGTCCAGATCTGTCTATTGAGGATTACCGGATTTCCTGCATGCCATGCTGAGGGCAGCATACATCCCTCTCTGAAAGAGCATGGCACAAAAACAAGACTTTTTTTGTTGGGATTACTTCTCTTGATGACTGGAGCCCTTCAGTGCATCAGTGCTCCAGCTCCAAATTTTAGCAAGTAGTAGACAATGCACATTAGTGAAAGCAGTTCACAATACAGTATCTGTTCAAGGCAATGTGATATTTTCATAAATATGTTATTAACATGTTGTCCCCAAGGAGAGAAAACAGAGCTTCATGCTGCCTTGATGAAGTATGTCCATCACATTAGATCCTGTGAACAAGAAGCCAGCCTACTTTCTTTACAGGCATTCGTTATCGCAGCAGTCATTCAGCATAATAAATGTCACTGAAAATATAAAAAAGTGAGCTTTATATAGTCTATCTCTGTATTTTTAAACATCACTCAAAAGTTAATCTATCACCTTTCTTGCTCAGTCATCCTTATCACATTTGTTTGAGTGTGCCACTACCCTGCTTTTTGCCCTTTTGGCCACAAGAGGGACATTGTTGACCTTTTACTTTTATCTTAGATTCTGCATGTAAACATTTCATCTTAAAAACACTGTAAATTAAATTAATACTGTAAAAGTCAAAGGCATTATGTTGATGCTCTTCAGGAAATATTAACCATAATGTGTTATATATATATATATATATATATATATATATATATATATATATATATATATATATATATATATATATATATATATATATATATATATATATATATATATATATGGATAGATACACAAACCTCTTTAAAAATTAAAAAGATAAAGGAAGTGACAGACTTCTTCAGGTTATTTATAGTGTTTTGCTGTATGCATCAGCTGTTTGGGGAAATGTATGTCATGCTGAGGAATGCACCAAAGCCACTGAGAAAAACTTATAAAAGGCTTTACTTTGCTCTTTCACAAGGACCCCTCATCATCGGCCCTCCGGAAGCGCAGGGGAAAGCCGGAAGAAACAGGCATGTGTAGTTTGTATTGCAGCAGTGTACTGACGGTGCTCCTGTACCAGACAGGGGCAGTGTTGTTTAAGAAGCCCTCTCCTGAACGAAGACTGGGTCGTAACCGGAAGTTACAGCTGTGGCAGAGATTATTAAACCCTTGCAAAAAAAAAAAATCTAAACTAAAATAAAAAATAAAAGTCTTTCTCTCATGCCCGCACACACACACGCACACACACACAAGCACACAAAAACCAACCAACCAAACAAGAAAACACCTTTGTAAGCTATTATTTTTTTTATATAATTTTTATTAACATTAGAAGATAGGCCAGTACTGAACCCTTAAACCTATAGGCACTGTCTATCCAGTATATATTTTCCTACTTACATTATACACGGACAGAAAGAAAGACAGGGAGGTAGATGTGGAGACTGTCCCCGTTCTGCTGCAGGCGGTGCAGCAGGCAGCCAGAGGGTGTGTCATACGGAGCGTCCCGGGCCAGAACCATAAAAAGCGGCTTTGCTCTCTGCTGAACCGCCGCCTCTGTGCTCCTGCTGCATCTCAGGTCCACAACCGTCCCTCCGTTATAGTCCCAGACCACAACCTCCACCTTAAGGTAAGGCTCACGTTATTAACCCACTTTATTCAAAGCAACAATGTACCTACCGCACAGATTAAGTAATTTGATGCGTTATTTAACACCCGTTAGTTCAGACTGGATCGATGATTTGACAAAGAGAAACTGGGCGATAGCGTGAACTAGTGCTTTTTAGCACCCTTAGACCAATATTTATTTTGTCTAGCAAATATAAAAAGGACTACACTCAGCTTTTAATTGACTAGAGCGCAACGCAGTGTTGCCATATAAGGACAAGCCAGTGGAAACCCTGGATGATCCCTGAAAATCCAGTGTGGATAAAACTGGCCTCATACTTGTCTGTGTTCAGAGTGACTTCCATGATGTAATGCAAAAACCAAACAACATGGTACTATTAAAAACAACTGTTTTTTGAGCGGGTGTGCTCTAAAACTGTGAGATTATCCTTAGCAGCTTTAATCCTAAACCCGGGGTGTAAAAGGGGGGGCTTTGCAAAATTTGAAAATTACAGATAAGCAATTAATAATTGCAGTTTTATTAATAAAGTGCACTGCTGTTCATTGTGTGGTGTAGCTAGCCTTAATACACACAAATGCATCATACAGTATTATTCTGAGATTATAATGGGCTGTGTTTTACTCACAGACTAAACATGTCATCCATCACTGTCATAAAGGCTGTTCAGTGTAATTGTGAGTTGCTACAGAAACACTCAAATAGTGATGATTATGTTTGTCACAACATCCTCATTGTGGCTCTTGCAGGAACTATGCAGTGAGTGCATCCAACTGTGACTTTGTGTATACAGAAATTAGAAAGTTAGAAAGAGTTTAGTAATCTCTTCCCTCCTGAGATTAAATCTTGCCTGAGTTGAGCAGCTGAACTACACCCCACTGCAGATTTATAGGCCTTGAGATCCAGAAGAAAAGAAACTTTTGATATTATTTAGATTTTGTTTTAGATAATTTAAGTCAATTCAAAGAAACATGCCCCCCCTTATTTATTTGTCTTCTGCCCCTTGTAGTGGACATCAGGTCTTGTTTGATTAAAGAATGATGCAGTGTAATGTAATATTGTTTCCATTTTTTAAATTGATTTCTGGTAAAAACTGTATTTTTATTTCATAAATATTAAAACAGCTTCATGAAAGAAACACATCTGAATACTAAAACATCATTTTAATAAATAACTTCTCATATTGAAGCTTTTTAATTAAACTCCAGTCTGCACACCTAATACTCACCTAAACCTGGGTTTGCTAGGTCATGCCACCCATGTCACGCATAGTGCAACAGAGGGAGAGGCAGAAAGGATTTCACTCAGAACTGTGGACGTGGAGTCATATTTAGGGCTGTCAGGAGATGAGGTGGAGGAGGGCCACACATCAGAGCAAAAAGGTGAAAGCTCAGAGGGGACTTGCCAGCTTTTGAGGAGCCTGGGAAGAGGCAAAATGACAACACCCAAAGTCCATTATGGATAAGAAGTATTGTGTAAACTAGGGCTCTGAAGTTGTGGGATTTGGTGTCTCAACTGCCATATAGGATATCGGCCTGTGAATGGAATCATCTTTCCATGGCAGCCTTGTTGCGTTCTGTTCAAGAGAGTTCTCACTTTCCAGCCAGAGGGATTTATTTTTTCCCACTCACCAGAGACATCAAGACTATTTACTGACAAATGACAGTAAATAAAAGTTTTGTTTTGGAAAGGGCACAATTACTATTTCTGAAATCCTACTAAATTAAAGTTAAGACCCTCAAATTGGAGGAACAATTTGAGTTTTAGCAGTAGAATCATGATACAGTATCACTTAACCTCCCTTGAGGTCATAAAATGTGGACGGTTCACTTCCCGTTATTTTGAAAAGAACGTCCATGTGCTCTGTTTGCCCAACCTCCACAAATGTGGAATCAATAGAAAGCCCAGGATGTCACCTTGACAGTACAGTAGGACTCCTATAGAGTGCATAAATGGTGCTTGACATAGAGGCCTCAGACTCAAGTCCCCAACAGAGGGACAAAATTAATTGTTGCATATTAGGAGCCTAAAAACTGTGTGCATGCTTTCTTTAGGGCTGAACTGGTGAGGGACAGGGATGGGTGCATGTCAAGTTGTGGTCAGAGGTTTACACATACTGTGCTCATCATGGGCATGAATATCATGGTAACCTTGGGCTTTTAATGATTTCTGAACTGTTCTTTTTCCAGGGTGGAATGATTGCACAGCATACGTCTTTAATGACTTTCAAAAACGAATTGGGTGCACAAGTTTGAATTTATTTTGGATTTTCTCTGATCCACAGAGGGTCAAAAGTATACGTTTGTCCTCAAATTTACCCCCCCCCCCACACACTAGTATTTGGTTAAATGTCCCATAGCGAGTTGTACCTCGACCAGACGTTTTTGGTAACCATCAGCAAACTTCTGGCATAATTCTGGCTGGATATTTGACCAATACTCAGAACAATGGGAAAATCCAAGCAACTCAGTGAAGATGTAAAAAGGAGCATTGTAGATTTACACAAGTTGGGAAGGTCCCTTGGAGCCATTTCTAAACAACTGCAGATTCCAAGATCGTCAGTTCAAACAATTGTACGCAAGTACAAGTTACTCGGATGTGTTGCAACTTTGCCGAGGTCTGGAAGAAGACCCAAATTGTCACCCTCAGATGAGATGAAATTGGTTAGGATGTTCATGAACAACCCAGGAATAACCAATTCATGGCAGGCTCAAGCCTGTCATGAACTGCAAGCTGCTGGAACACCAGCGTCACTGTCCACAGTGAGGCGAGTTTTACATCGCCATGGACTGACAGGGGGCCAACTAAGAAAGAAGCCCCTGCTCCAAAATCAACACCTTCAGTCTCGACTGAAATTTGCAGCTGCCCACATGGACAAGCCAAATGCCTTCTGGAGAAAAGTTTTATGGTCAGATGAGACAAAGATTGAGCTATTTGCCCACAATGACACGAGGTATGTTCGGAGGAGTAAAGGTGAGCACTGCACCAACTGTCGAGCATGGTGGAGGTAGCATTGTGCTTTGGGACTGTTTTGCCTCTAGTGGTACTGGTACATTGCACAAAGTGGATGGATTAATGAAAAAGGAGGACTACCTCTAAATTCTTAAACTTCACCTCAAATCAACAGCTAGATGGTTGAAACTTGTTCCAACACGACAATGATCCCAAACACAGAAGGCTGCCATTAAGCTTTTTGCAGTCTTTTTTAAATACAATAGATCACAAACATTTTATTTGTTGGTCATTTTATCATGAAATTCTATATTATATACTTGAAATTATAGTATTTCTGACCTTTTAATGTCATTTCACTTTAGTAAGAGCACTGTGGGTCCTTGGCAGAGCACAGCGTCTTTGTCTGCTAAACCTGCATCTGCCTTCAAAATGACAGTGACCCAACCCCTGATACTGTGTGATACAGTCCCATCTTTTACATTAATAATAATAATAATAATGCCTTAGACTTATATAGCACTTTTCAAGGTACTCAAAGCACTTTACAATTCTGTGCACCATTCATTCACACCTCAAGCATACTTGGTGGTGGTGAGCTACTAATGTAGCCACAGCTGCCCTGGGGCAGTCTGACAGAAGCGTGGCTGCCAATTCGCTGCCAATTCGCTGCCAATTCGCGCCTCCGACCACCCCCTCCGACCACCACCGACCACATTCACACTTAGGCAATGTGGGTTAAGTGTCTTGCCCAGGGACACAATGACAGCGCACACTCAGACGGGGACTCGAACCCGCAACCCTCCGAGGTGAGCGCCTACCCACTGCGCCACTGCCACTTCGAACTGTGGTCCCCCATGACCCCACTACATTATTATTAATTTTTTTGTCTTTTTGAACAAATTTATTGACAAAGTCCTGAAAATAAAATGAAGTTCATGTGAGAGTTAATGAAATATATAAATACTTGGGTGTCCCATTCAATAGGATTAAAATAATTTCTGCAACAGTTTTAATGTTATAATTTAGCAGTCAGCATGTTTTTTTGAGGCTCATGATTGATAGAAAGACTATCCCTTGTGTCAGAAAAGGTTTCTGAGAGTCCAGACAAACCAGCAGACTGACCCTGCATGAGAAATAAAAAAATTTAATTTATAACTTTTATTCAGCAAAAATATCAAAAGATATGATTTTTCTGTAGAAACAGTAAGTATATCCTAATCCACAGAAGCTAGTAAGCAACAATAACTTCTTGCTGGTGTTTTATGTATTTTTTAACCACTCTTGCATGCAAAGGTCTTGTAGTTCTTCCTATAAAAATAACTAACTAAATAAATAAATAAGGCATCTATTAAAAAGTCAGCTTATGTTTCAACTTCAGCTTTTTACCTCACATTATCTTATGGTACTCTATATACAGAGTTGAATTAATGGCCTCTACTGCCAAGTTCCTGAGGAAGCAGTGCAGCCCCAATTATAATAACTTTACTATAACTGGCACATAAAACAGACATTTGGTTGTAGTTTTTTTGAAAATGACTACACAATATCAGGAATTTGTCTATTTAAAAAAGTCAACAGTTGCCAGTGTTGGGGTCATTACTGACAAAAGTAATGTATTACACATTACTTACTACATTTCTTTAAAGTAATGTAGTATGTTATTTAATTACTGACTGGAGAAAGTAATTTGTTACACTACTTGTGCCATGCTTTCACATTACTCTGTAGCTTGACCTAAAATGCATTGTCACGTAATTATCAGTTGGTAATATACACCTTGGGCTACAGTCCCACAGACCAATCCAAACCTATATCCTAATCAGGATGAGCAACAGCTTGCTTTTAGTGGTTAATGTGGAAATTTGAACACAAAAGCAATGATGGAAAGAAAAGTTTAAAACCGGCACAAAGAGGCTTCAAAGCACTTGCCACGGCAGTTCAACCATAGAAATGGATGCCACAGTGCTACAAGCCTGACTGCTCATACGCTCAACTTTAACATCAGCTCAGTCCAATTCAATTTTATTTATATTGTGCCAAATCACAACAAATAGTCATCTCAAGGCGCTTTATGCTGTACAGTAAAAACCATACCATAATTACAGAGAACTCTGGGTTCTTTGCTAGCTTTGTCTTCGCATGTTGTTTTTGCAGATGCTTGCAAAGAGCAGATGTTGTGTTAGCAGTGTAATGCAACTCTTTTTGTCTTTGATGCAATTTACCACTTTACCATCATGCTCTTGTCCTTTTTGTGAATGTTCTTACTTCACTCCTCAAAAGTAGTAGACCGTGCCAACCATTTCCTCCCTGCACTCCGTCTATCATGCAGATAATTGAAGAAACTTTGTAACTCTATTAACAACATAATTGTAACTGTGTTGTTATTACTGAAATTAATGTAATGTAATTACTTTGCAACGCATTACACCCGATCCTGGCTATTTCTGTTGTACCTATTTTTTCTTTATAGTATTTCAAACAATGGTTAACATGGACATGTGATGGTATCTTCTGGGCTTTGCATCTTCATGAGTGATTACCAAGAATGTCAGATTAGAAATAGTTAATAAAGGTTATGCTTTGATGGCTACATAGGTCATTGCTAAGTGAGAAGTAAAAACTATAATACAGTCTTTTTAATATTAACTGATGCTGTTGTTGTGATGTTTTCTGTTTTTTCTTATTAACTTAAACACGGTTAATGTTCTTCCATTAACACGAGTAGGTTCTTCCAGCTGCTTTGTGGGCAGGGCTAGGCATTACTTTAGTAGTTGTAAGTAAAGTAAAATTTTATTCAAGATAAATATCAGAAAATACTTTACAACAAAAATGCTAAAATATAAAAGCAAAACGTTACTAAAAAGCAAGTTTAACACTTTAGAAACTTTGTAGACACACTCATTGCAAACATCAGGTGTGATATTGATACATACAGTGCACCTCTTCATATGCATGCATACAGAGTAAAATCCCATCCTCAAAACTTTGCGCGCATTACATTAAATTGCATTTTGCGTGAGAAGAGAAGCGGTTACAGAGTTTCTCAGCTGTGGCTGTTCGCATGTCAATTGTTCCTGAAATAAGCCTCTCATATCCTTTTAACAGCCATCCATATATCAGGGGGGTTATTTACAAAGAAGTAAACAGCCATTTTGGTTCCCTTTGTCTTACTTGGTGTAAACAGATGAGAGGGAAGCAGAGTGGCTATTACAGAGTCTGTGCAGAGCATTATGTGATGCGTCCTGATTAAGCTACATGGCAGCTCAGCGGCCCTGAAGAGGCTGAGAGTGGCATGCATGGAGAAAATGAGTCATCAGAAAGCACCTCCTCCTGACGGAGGAATCTTGTTTTATTTGGGAGAACTTAGGAACAAAAATGCTGCTTTAGTCCAGAAATTAAGATTTTCCAGATAACACTATTTTGGGTTTGTTTTCGTAGCATGGACACCAGCAGGCAAGTCACAAGGGCTCCGATAACAGTTTATTCCTTGTCATATGAATTCAGTGCTGCTTTCTGCACAAGTTTTGAGTTTTCATTCAGGCCTCAAGCGAAGGCACACACAAAAGAGAGGTTGGTGGGGAATGGGGGAGGGGATCAAATAACTGGGGCTGGAATGAGCTCTCATTCCCTGCTTGTTTGGACGGGAAGGGGTGGTGGGTGGGCCCACAGATGAAGGGGTGCAAACTGACTGAATGCCAGTGTGTGGCGGGTGGCAGACACCTCCCTTCTTCAGCATGCCTGTGACTGACCACAAGTCATGTGACCAGTTCTATTTAAGCTGTGTTGAGTCAACAAACCGCCCCTCCTTGAGTCACTTTATCCAGTGTGGAGCAGCCCTGAGTGGTGAATGCTTGTTTTAGTCAGCTGCTGCCCTTCATACAAGCAAAACATTTGTATTTGTAAGAGTCTTGTTGTGCCTTAAACTTCATTCTCTAACCTTTTTCCCTCGTGTACGTTTTCGCCTACGTTTGTTCTTTTTCATTACTGGCTCTGAGTCTTCAAAGGTTGCTCAGATGCTGAGTGTATCCCCTCTGATGTTTGCTTTATTAAGTCAGAGGCAGTACCTAACCCTAGCATGAAACGGCTCGGATGTGCAGAGACAGACAGAACATTTCTCTCCATCAGAGGGGAAGATCACAGTCACAGCCAGTCATGTTTATTTAGAGCCACAGAGATTATGATCTTCAGAATATGAAGGTGCACACAAGGGATACTGTATTTTCCACAAGTGAAAATTTTAAGAGGGAAGATAGACTACTCAGCAGTTGCTGAATGAAAAGTCTTCTTCGGTTGTTAAGGAAACACAGCTTTATTATGAGGGATGTTTTGGATCATTCACAATGGGGACCGAATGGGATTCATGGGTACGATCCTCGTGAAACGTACATCCGCTACACTGACCAGTTTTAAGCACTAATATTCCCTTTAAGAGTGTGATTTCAAATTAAAGTTAAGCTGTTTACAAATTCCTGAGTGTGCTGGTTTAATTAAAGAAATGCTGTAGCATTGCACTTAAAGCAGAAGTCTTTGATTTATTATCAGCTGCTTGGGAGCACAATGTTTTGTTTGTTGCCAAGATATTCAGGAAGTAGCAGTTTGGGGTGGGGGGGGTTGCTTCGTTGTTTAGATGCCTGTAAATATATGTATATAATTGTATTATATGAATTACCAGATATGGTTGTGGTTATTTATTTATTTATTTTTTGAGGCAAATACATTTTTTGTTTTCTTTTCAATCTGTAGATGACCTGGCAACAAGGTGGCAGTTAACCACTTAGCATAAAGAAAAGAGGCCAGGGGAAAGAGCAAGCTTGGCTCTGTGCTACAGTGAGCTAATGATACACTGTAAAAGTGTAAATAAGAACAATTTGAGGTTTTAGGAGCGTTATGGTGTTACAGCAGCTAAGAGTACTGGAAACCCTCAGTGTGGGAATATGACTTCAGGAAGTTGCAGCGCCTTGCAGTTGTAATTTGGTCAGAGCTAAGCTAGCACCTTCCATTGCTTTAAGGATTCATACTGGGCCGGGATTCTTAGTTCCAGCTCCATATTTAAATAACACGCTACATGCAAGGGCTCTCCAAAGAAGTTGCAAACCTGCAGCGTTTCCTCTGATGTTTCTGTGAAGAGAGGAAAAATGATTTCAAAAGGTACTGATGATACACCATCTGACTGAACAGCAAGATTTTGATTATGTAAACGGTTGAACTGTTTTATCTCAACATCCCAGACCACTGCAGACAATAATAGGCCCAAGCAGAAATTTCATAGGAAACTTGGCTGACTGTTTGACAGCTTAGGTAAAGTAGAAGAACTGAGGCTAGCCTAAGTGATGATCCATCCTCCAAGGCAGACAAAATCCACATTAGAAATTGTTTCTTAGTCACTTTTGTTAATAAACTGTAATTAACAACATACGCTATTGTTTACTATTAAATAAAATATCTGAGAACTATAGTCTACCACTATACCTCATGCACCAAGCTACTAATTCTTGTAGATGGTGTAACCCATTTTTCTGTGTGTTGAGGCTTTCAGAAACCGGCTGTTTAACATTGATAATTTTCACCAAGTCTTAGGTACTTCTTCTTATGTGGTGACAGAAGTGTCCTTTCTGGTTTTTAATGACATCAAGCTTCTCGGGAGGGGAACTCCACAAGGGCAGTATATAATGCTGTAATGGCATCGCCTTGTGTCCTCAGATGTTTCCCATCCAGCCAAACCTGTATGTAGTCACGGAAGGTCAGATGGTGCCCGGCATCATATGACTCCAGGAAGTTTCTGTTTTGACTGCATGTGTTTCACTGTGAAATTATCCGTTTGCTTTTCAATGCCAAACCATTCCTTAGCTACAAAGTAATGTGCACTGAGTCTGACATAAGAGGAGAGCACAAATGGGGGAAAAAAGAAGCCCCAAATGTGTTGGCCTGGTCGCATGAATTCTGAGCCACTTTCCGCTTCCAGGGTCAGGAGCAGATTCTTGCCATGTTTGTGGGCAGGCGCCGGCCTAGAAGAATGGACGATTCTTGCTCCAGTGTGGATGCAAATTGAAAGGCAGCAGGTCCAAGCAGCATTCCTGTGGAAAATTGGATTCTGTGTTCATGTTGAACTGCATGACCTCCAGTTTATACAGTTTTTATAATGCAGATTTATATTTTAGTTTAGGCCTATTAACTCACAGTACAGGGGTGGGGCAAAAGAGGAGCTGGTGCTCAGCTTAGATATAAACTAAATTTTAAGCTCTGAAAAATAGTGTCCACTGTTTAAATGTGTTCTGTGTATTTCATACATAGATATTCATTCATAAAAATACCTGATAAATGTAGTGTTTAGCAAAACGACACCAGGAAGGGTGACAGGAGCTCCTTTGAGAGAGATCAGCCTCTCATTTGAGAGCACGACTCCAGAAACACATTTTTCTCTCTGTAGTGTTTACTGTCGCGGCAAGCTAATAGGACAGGATGTTGAGACTGTGTGGGCTGCTATTTACTGCAGAATCTGTAGCAGCGTTTATGAAATTATTGCCTCGTGGTTTGAATTTTGTAACTGACTTTACAAATTTTAAGCCTAACAACAAAACAGTTGTGAAAAGTGACAAACTATTCATTTTACCCTTTTTTTTATTTTTAACACAAAGCCCAGCTCTCATTTTGAGATCTGAAACCTCCACTTGCGTGTTTGAGAAACCAGAAGGCTGTAGTCTTATATGGCACAGACGCCTGCTTGAAACTCTTGGTTGGTGGCACCGAGTCAGATATGACTGTGGGTGCATGAATGTTTTTGTGTGTTTGTGATTGTGATTGGACAGATGTCTGATAGCAGATTTGTCCATTATGTACTTACCTAAAGACACATTTAAAGGCTTTTTAATAACTCTGCTTGCAATGAAAATTTGAGGCACGGATCAGTGATCAGCAAGATCAGCTGGGAGGGTTTGAAATCTGAATTAAGGCTTGAGTTAAAGCTTCAATTAAGATCTAAAATGTGAGATTTTCTCTATCCAACTTGCTGCATGTATTGCTCTTTGTGCCATTATAAAATATAAAACAGTCATAAAGCAGCAGTCTGTATATAAATACACAATGTGTTTCTTTTGTCACAGTCACTAATAGTTTATAACTATGAGTCATAACTGCCAGGGCTTCCTGTTGCGGCTCTCTGGAGGAAATACCCTGAGTACAGCGAATGAATCATACTGCTCTGTATTAATACTTAACTACAGTTCTAAACTATATCTTTGTATCCATGGCAACAGTTACCCTTAAGGGGAGTGGCTTTATGTTGAGCAGATGCCTCATATGTAGGCAGTCTCTGCCTCACTTTTTGAAGTTATTATAAAACTCTGCAAGTTTTACTGGTACAGCAGCCCATTTGACCAACTGGCCTTACTGCTAAGATCACAGACCTGCCTTTTTTTTAGGCCTGTGGAGGAGAAACACTCTTAATCTTTGGTCTGTGATTTCCCTGCATCCAGGATGGCAGCGCACCACCCAGAATTTGAGCGAGCCGGACAGCAGCCGGGCCTCCAGGTGTGGAGGGTGGAGAACTTTAACCTGGTGCCTGTTCCTGAAAACCTTTATGGGGGATTTTACACCGGAGATGCCTACCTCATCCTCAATACTATCAAACAGCGCTCCGGGAACCTGCAGTACGACCTCCACTTCTGGTTGGGTGAGTGCGGTGAAACGGAAAACAATCTCTGGGTTATTACTGACAGATAAGCATGCAAGTAAAGGGGAAATATGTTTTGACCATTGGAACTGGAGGGGTGTTCTTTCTTTGGGATTGGGCACAGTAAATAAGTAAAGGTTATATTGAAATTCAGTACAAAACGCCACAAAACATTTAGAAAAAATACATTTCAGTATCTTAGTAACTCATAGGGAAAATATTCCCAGATCCAGCTGCTTGCCTGTTTTTTTTTTTTTTTTTTCCAGTTTGTTTCCATTGAAATGTGGAAAACAATAAAGATGATCTCAGTTTTCCAGTGTGATCCTTTTTGACTTGCAAAGCAGATGAGGAGCAGTGCAAGGACAGAGGCCCTGGAAAATAATTTTGCTTATTAGCGTTGCTGCTGTGCTTTATTTACTGCAGAGGTAAAGTAGTCAGGGCAATGAGACATGTGTCATAAAACTACAGTCAGGTCATAAAGAAAATCACGTGGCTTATTGGCAAATAGTTTCAGCAGATGATGATAATAAAGTGCTGTATGTTTGTTTTTTCTTATCAGATTGTGAAACGTATGAAGAGTTGGTGGAGTTTCATGTGTCCAAAACCTAATAAGTGCTTTCGTCCAGACTGATATGCAACAAGACTCAAGATATTGTCAGTGATGAATTAAGTATGCAGATCCTAAAAAAAAATAATAAAAAATCAGAAACAGAATAATAATGTGGGAGGCCGGGATAGGTCAGGAAAAGAGGAGTGAGACAGGTGGAATGCCTCTGTGGTGAGTTAATGTTGAACACCAGGTGAGGATCCAGTGCATGGGACAATGAAGTTACTGGAAAGTAAAATATCTATCTGATAAATGCCTGATAACCAAAATTTGAGCTTGACTGCACGCTCTGAGAAATTTGCCTGTTAAATTACAGCACAGTACAGTACTGGCAGATAGATGTCCCAGCTGTTAACTGTGTGTAACTAATGTAATCTAGAATAACATTTTCCCAATAAAAAAAAAAATCTGCTGTGTATTATAACATAGTCAGCTACTTGGCAGCTATTATACTGTAATTGCCATACATATTATATATTATATATCATACATATAGCTCCGTATCCTCGCCCGTGCACCCAGTAATAGTTCAAGCAATGTCTTGCTTGAACTATTACAACATATCATTTTTCCTATGATTCCCATATGCCTTTCACTGCAACGTTTATACCAGGAATGCTGCTGCATTCAACATTTTAACAACCTCTGAGCTATGATAAATCACTACAGCAGTCTCGGTCTTACTGGCTAATTGGTAGTTAAAGCTTAACCACATCACACAACAATCAAAATAAATTGAACACAAAATAAGTAAAATCACCGTCACAGCAGTCATTAATGATTTTAGCTTAAACATCTCCTTTACCAGGATTCTTTGTACTGGATACTGGGCTATTTGGACACGCATTGAGTGAAAAGGAAGGGAGTGTTATGGGGAGATAGCTGCGGGTGTAGCTTATTGCCACGCCCAGAGACTCATAAACACACACACACACACACGCACACACACACACACACACAGAGAAGGGAGGGGAGAGAGAGAGAGAGAGAGAGGAAAAACAGGAGAGGAAAGAGGAGGAAGTACTGTCAGGATTGCAGAATAAGGTCTCACAGTAAAATGCTAAAAAGTTAAAGTTTGCATACAAAATCTGATGTATCGTTTTACCAACATCTTACTCAGCACAGTTTAGGGTATAATTATTTATCACATATTAAAATAAACTTGGAGGTATACACTGATAGCTTGCATGAAATAAACACTAATTAAGAGATGGTATAAACATAACGAGCATACATTGTGAGATGAAAATCAATTACTTTGCTTTGTTTTTTATCTGAATATCCAAACCAACATTCATCTTCTGGTAAGATAAGCATTTTCACCCCTGAAAGTTTCTATTTTAAACTTCAACTTTACCAAAAAAAACCCTGCTGAGTCGATTCATTCATTTGATTTGGTTTTAGATAGCTTGATTGATTTTGGCAAAAAAGAGTTTCCCAATAAACAGGATATGATGTAATCCACCCACATGCTGATGGACTACACTGTGCGCCCAGAAATGGAACAATGCTGCACGTATTAATGTTTGTAGCAATATGCTGCCCCCACATATTGATCTCCTCACTCACTGAATGAAGTCTTCACTTGGAGAACTGGTCAGACAGATTAACCGGGTAGGTTTACAGCATAACTGTAAGGGCCAGATTTAAAATGCAGCGCTGCTGCGGTTCCTCTTGCACAGGTGATTTCTGTACCCAGGATGAGAGCGGCTCAGCGGCCATCTTTACAGTCCAAATGGATGATTTCCTTGGGGGGAAGCCCATCCAGTACCGTGAGGTGCAGGGCCACGAATCCAAAACCTTCCTGGGCTACTTCAAGTCTGGAATCAAATACATGGTAAGATGTCACTATTGAACGAACCAAAACATTTGTATTTGAGAAATATGAGACATGATTTGAGTGGTTTTGTTTCTTCTGTGTTTTTTGATTCTTTTAAAGCCTGGAGTCACATAAAGAAATATTATATATTTATCACATTTTAAAACATGAGTTCACTTCCTTTATCCACTCACTGTAACATGAAACATCTACTGGAAAAGTAGTTTAGTTACCCAAATGTTTTCCCTATATTCTGTAAAATAGAAAATCCCACCTTTTCATGCCATTATTATTTTAATATCTAAAAATGTAAAATAACATTTTATTTGCTATTTCACTTTGTTGCAGTAGGAACCATTTACTTTACTTTTAAATGTGAACCTCATCTGTCTTACAGAAAGGAGGCGTGGCTTCTGGGTTCAAGCATGTCGTCACCAACGAGGTGACAGTGCAGCGGGTGCTCCAGGTCAAAGGACGCCGTGTGGTCAGGGCAACAGAGGTGCCGGTCAGCTGGGACAGCTTCAACACAGGAGACTGTTTCATCCTGGATCTGGGAAATGTAAGTCAGACTGAGCTGACCCTTTCTGGAGATTAGCTGTAATGCCACTTTTTTAGGGCCAGTGAGACACTCTTTAAGACCAAAGGTACAGAAGTTGCATCATTTGGCAAGAGGAGGTGATTAAAAAATCATTGTCTTGTAAAAGTTCTTTTTCATTCAATCCGCTGTCCTTCCTCTCACCCCGCAGGAGATTTACCAGTGGTGTGGCTCCCAGAGCAACCGCTTTGAGAAGCTGAAGGCTACTCAGGTCGCCAAGGGTATCCGTGACAGCGAGCGCAGCGGGAGGGCTCGAGTTTACGTCTGCGATGAGGGGGCGGAGAGAGAGAAGATGATAGAGGTGCCATCAGTGAATTGTGAGATCAAATTTAGGTCATAAGCTAAGCCTTTTTTATTAAAATCTCTGCCTCTGTTCTCAGGTGTTAGGTCCCAAACCAGATCTGCCAGCTGGAGCCTCTGATGACATCAAAGCTGATGCTTCAAACAGGATGAGGGCTAAACTCTACAAGGTCAGAGCATGGATGTGTTATAACAATTAAATACCAGACTCAATCAGGACGTCCACTCACTTAGACATGTGCCTGGCACACGAGTGAGAAAAGTTTTGTGTACACGGACCCTGATTCTGTGGCTTCTTCTTCTAAATGTTGTTTGCTAGAAATCAGCCTCGGTACACCTACAGAGATATCCCATTATAAAAATCACAAGTTATTTATGATGAATGCTTACATCAGTCATTGATTGTCAACAACAATATGGGAACATGTGTTCAACTACTAACACAAATGTCTAACCAGCCAACCATATGGCAGCAACTCAGTGCATTTAGGCAAGTTCAAAACAAGCATCCGGATGGGATGTTCGGTCTACAGAGAACGGCCTGAATAAGAGAATAAGAGAAAATATTTAGGCTATTGAAGGCAACACTAACTCAATACAGCCGAGTGATGCAGAAGAGCATCTCTGAAGGCATAATTCTGGGCTACAGCAGAGGAAGACCACACCAGGCTCA
Source organism: Pterophyllum scalare (assembly GCA_024447675.2). NCBI lineage: Eukaryota > Metazoa > Chordata > Actinopteri > Cichliformes > Cichlidae > Pterophyllum > Pterophyllum scalare. The sequence goes on along the minus strand of JAMQGT020009448.1, from coordinate 21,412 downwards.
CCAAAATTGGACAACAAAAGATTAGAAAAACATTGCCTGGTCTGAGGAGTTTTTAATATCTGCTATGACTTTCAGACTGTAGGGTCAGAATTTGGTGTAAACAACATGAAAGCACGGATGCATCCTGCCTTCTGTCAACACTTCAAGCTTGTGCTGGTGTAATGAGTGGTGTGGGACATATTTTCTTGGCCCCTTCAGTACTAACTGAGCATTGCTTAAATGCCACAGCCTATCTGGGTATTGTTACTGACCAGTTCTTCATGGCCAGCTTCCAGCGGGATAATGTGCCTCATTTCAAATTTCAGATCATCTCATTGTTTTCTTGACCATGAAAATTATTTCACGTCAAATGGCTAGCAAGGCGTACCTAATAAATTGACCAGTGAGCGTAAACTGAAATGGACCAAAAATTGAAACTCACTATCAGAAATATACATTTAGATAATAAAGGTGAACATCTGATTTCTTTCTTTCTTTCTTTTTTTAGGGAGCTGCAAAATTTTTGGGGTTATGTTGGAAAAATGGATTAAATAGCCTTTTTTAAAAAATGTGCATTCATCAGTGGAAATCTCTAAAAATACAAAGATGAGCCTCATATTTTTATGACTTAAACGCAAAGATTTCCAGCTGACATCAATTAAGAAACTTGTATCTTTCATAACATCCTTGCTCATATTTGCCTGCTGAAAAGCCCAGCCGGAGGCAGCGTCAACAGCAGCCTTTCAATTTGACGGAAAGCAGCACTTTTCTCTGACTGGCAGCTCTTTCATCCTCCTTCCTATCTTCCCCTGCAGGTGTCCAATGCCACTGGAACCATGTCGATTGCTCTGGTGGCAGCAGAGAACCCATTCGCCCAGAGTGCACTGGAGTCTGGTGACTGCTTCATTCTGGACCACGGCTCTGATGGAAAGATCTTTGTCTGGAAAGGTCGGTGCAGGGTGGCGCAGTGGATTCAAGAAATGCCTCTGTGCCGAGAAGCTCATTTTCACTCTTTGTGCAAACCTAAGCTAACTGGCTGCTGGCTGAAACTGTCCAGACACCAGAACTGTCTCATGTAATTCCCGAGCAAAAATGAGAATAAGTGGATTTCACAACTATTTATCTACTTGGTAACAACTTTGTTTTTGTTTATTTAATCCAAACAGTTAAAAAAAATCAGTTGTACAGAATTCTTGTGATATTTTTCCTTATTTTATCATCCCTAACCAATAATATGAAACTGCAGTACTCGTAAATGGTTTTTCTTGGTTTACAAATTATTTCTTCTTTCTACTTTAGTTCAGTAATCTTTAATATCTTTTCTCTTAAGGCAAAGATGCCAACATGGACGAGCGGAAAACAGCCATGAAGGCAGCGGAGGAGTTCATCAAGAAGATGGGTTACCCCAAACACACGCAGGTCCAGATCCTGCCTGAGATGGGTGAGACGCCGCTCTTCAAGCAGTTCTTCAAAAACTGGCGGGATAAAGATCAGACCGTGGGCCTGGGCGTGGCCTACATCGCTAACAGCATCGCGAAGATCGAGAAGGTGCCTTTCGACGCGGCCACCTTACACGAATCCTCGGCCATGGCCGCCCAGCACGGCATGGTGGACGATGGCAGTGGAGAGAAACAGGTGAGGGTTTGATACTCAGATTATGATTATGCCGTTTAATACTGTCTGTATGAGTTGGAGGTTTCTGCAGGGGAAAAACATTTGGCAATTCTGCCTAGATTTATTCCAAGAAAGTTTCTCAAAAGTCAGATGAGGAATGGAAACCCACTCAAAGGGCCCAACTTTGACTGTCATTATTTTCCTATCCAGTAGGGGGAGCAGGTGCACTTTGAAATCGACGGCCTGCTAAATGTGCTTTATTCCCCCCTCCTGTTCTTTTCTGTCCTGATAGATCTGGCGTATTGAGGGATCCGACAAAGTCCCGGTGGATCCATCCACTTACGGACAGTTCTACGGAGGAGACAGCTACATCATCCTTTACAGCTACCGTCACGGAGGTCGCCAGGGACACATCATCTACATGTGGTGAGACATGAATTTGTCAAGATTTTGGAAACATAATTACAGCCTGTATCATAAAGTTAGGTGTCATCAAATTATAGCAGTAAAATATAACCAGCTGGGGTGGAGCTGGTTCCGATCAGATTTACTGATTCATGACTCAAGATTGAGGCGCTGGAGCTAAATTTATAAATACAGTATGTTTCTAATATTATAGTACAAGTGTACAGAGTATAGCACAAAGGGATTTCACATGGAAATTTATACTTCATAAGGTATTTATTATGTACTCTTCATATTCCCCCTCAGAGCTAGTTCAGTTCCCTGTAGCATTAAAATTATTGCCACAAGTTTAAGCATCAATCATTCAATACTATAAAAAGAACCCCTAGAGGGAGATTTCTTTCCTTTTGATGCCACTGAATTCCATGTAATAGTCACTGGAAATAAGCAGATTTTTGGTTTAGTTTTACACTTTTATTTCACTGTGAAAAGTTCATCAAGGAGTGGGTGAGGAGGTGTAAGGTTTAAATAAAAATAAAAAATCAAATCAAAAAACAAAAACAGTCAAAAAAAAATTTTGGAATTTGAAGTTGGAATTCAGAGAGAAACACAAAGTTTTATATTTTTAAATTAATCACACCAATAAATCTTACCCAGCATATGCGTCGTCCCAGCTGGTTCCTTTTTTTATGTTGGAACACTGAGGTGATAAACTCGCCTTGTTTCCCAGGCAGGGGATGGACTCCAGTCAGGATGAAATCGGGGCTTCTGCGATCCTCGGCGCACAGCTGGACGAAGAGCTTGGCGGCGGTCCTGTGCAGGTGCAACGTGTCGTTCCTTTAGTGTTTTTCCCTGTTTTTCCACATGCTCATATTAATTTTTATCTTCTCTGTCATTAATGATGCTGCTCTCATCCGGCCTCCTCAGCACATCCTGTCTGCATCCTTTTACTCTTTTCCCTCTCCCTCATGGTTTCCATGCTGATGCTCATTTCCTCACTTCCTTGGTTTCTGACCCTTTCTATCTCTTCAGGTTGTTGGTGCGCCTATAACCACTCAGGTATTTTCCCTTCCTTCCCGGCTCCTCGTCTTCCCGAAGTGACTCATGTGTTTTGTCCAGAGCCACAGACAAAATAGAAACAACAACATATTCTCTTTCTTCTCCCATTGTTAATGAATGTCTTGAAGGCATCGTTTTATTTGCTTTTGGGATGCCCCTTTCAGGTTTAATAAACGCAATAATGAGCAAAATGGAATTTAAAATGAACCCATCTCTGTCAGACACAAACAGGATATTCCAGTGTGTATTTTAATGGGAGTCTCCCTCATTCTCTGTTGCCGACTCAGTAACATAAATACGCCGCCCTATTTTTGTCCTCAGTCCCGACCTGATGCTACACCAACATTATGGGCTAAATATGCACGAGTGGCTCTGTGCTTATATGAGTCATCATTCATTCACTGCTCACTGCCCGTGTGTGTCTTCACTTTGTATGTACCACGTTCTTACTGTGCATGTGCTGTGGCACGACACTGTCTGTGTTTGTGTTTGAATTTGTGCGGCGGCATAATCAGCAACCCCGTTTATTTGTCCATATGTTCGCCGGTTCCTCATTGATTAGAAGAAACTTTTGTATTTGCTCATCTGTGAAGCTAAACTGGGTCATAGACTGTACATAAAGATGGATGTAGCAAGCATGATGTCACCTCTGGGTTTGTAAAGTTCTGCCTTGAAGCCTGAGTTTGAGCATTTCTGCCATCTCTGTCTTTTTTGAGAAAACTCTTATACTGCAGGGACTTGTCAATCACAAGGTGCATATGCTACATTAGAACCATAATTTACAAAATGACCATTGTTTTATATTAGATAAGGCTTGATACATTGTCCAGAACCTAATCAGGAAGGTTTTTACTCAGTAGGGTTGTTTTCTTATAGATTTCTGTGCAGTCAGGTTTTTTTCAGTAAAAGAAGTCGCCCAGTGCTGACCATTAGAAAGGATGCAGGTTTAAGGAATTTCAACACTGGCTTCAATTTTCAGACCTGAAGATACTTCTCTCTTTTATATACAGTCTATAAACTCAACTTTAACTTACTCAGGCTGAGTGTTGACTGGAAATTTCTGGAACCCGTATTGCTATGATACTCAGATATGAGGAATTTAGGCAGACTTTACTGTGGAATCAACTTTTAAATGAACATAAGGAGAATATATCAACTTTTAAATCTTTTTAACATAGAAATGAAATTAGAAAATGATGTGTACAGTCAGTTAGTATACAAGAAACATTAGAAATCATCAGCTTTTGGTTCAGACACGTTTAAAGCACTTCAACAATGTACAGTACATGATAACCACCAGAAACAGAAAGTCTGTTTAACAACCGCAGCAAGCCACAGGCATCAAATGTTAAATATTTGATGAAACTGCAGAACAGAACAAAGTGTGTTAGTTTTCTATGTTAAACTCATATAACAACAATTTTCTCCCTTTAAACTCATCAGTAAATATTTATCTTTGCTCTGTTTGCTCTTGCAAGCTCAGGATTAGTTTAATATGCAGTGCTTACTGAATTAGAGGAACAACTGACTGCAACACCTCACAGCTCTGAATATTTACGACAAAAAGCTGCAGACTGCTTTGGACACAACTTGCACCGTCTTCACCATGGTTACTAATTTCATTGATCTTGACTCCTACGCCTCAGGATATGACATGGCTCGGCTCTGTGCTGCCATCTTCTGTCAGTAGTTGGAATTGTCAGCAGACATTTTTCACATATTGTTGATGCATATTTCACAGGACACAATTAGGGAGGATGTGTCTGCAGTGATTTGGTGACACTACTTGTAACATCAAAATGCATGAAGTATTTTGCGATATGAATTATTGTAACAACAACTTCATTAGGTGCAGAGTTTTAAATTTGGTGTTTGTGTACCAGGTGAGGGTGGTGCAGGGGAAAGAGCCGGCCCACTTGATGAGTCTGTTCGGAGGAAAGCCCATGGTAGTGTACAAGGGAGGAACGTCCAGAGAAGGAGGTCAGTCTGCTCCAGCTGAGACTCGACTCTTCCAGGTGCGCTCCAACTCTGCAGGAGACACCCGAGCTGTTGAGGTAAGAGAAAATATCTCATTCATCACCGAATATTAATTCTGTTATTCTACTATATTTTTCTTGTTTACAAAGCAGTTCCAATTCTGAGTCAGTCTTACACACTTTCTGTCTTTGTGCAGTATTTACTCGTGATTATCAGAGCACCACAATGTGAGGTTTATACAACAGCTGCCCTAAATTAACAGTACTGGTAGAATATTTATGCTTCTGTAATGGTTAATCCACCAGTATGTGCAAACTTTTTAATTTAAATGATATTTGTGATGCTGAATATAATTATTGTTGTTATCTTTGAGTTTTCAAAGTTACTGTTTTACAAAAAAACGCAGAACAAAAATAATAGAGCGCATTATTATTTATTGTATATTAAGATGCCAAATTACAGTTATTTACCCTTGCTTGCTCGGAGTTCAGCCCAAATTTTTATTTATTCTGTAATATTTCTAAAATGTTTGTGTTTTCTTGTTTTAATAAATTTGTTTAGCACTGTACATTAAAATAAGAAAAATTATAATGTGAGTAACTTAAGCAGTGAATAAATTTATGTAATTCACATTCACATATTAGCATAGCTGCAGTCAATTAATGCTTATTTAAATGTAGATTTTAGGCAACGTTGGGTCTGTAGTTAAACACATTACTGTAGGTACGGCAAGTGCATCTGGATTCTGTCTAAAAGAACAGAAAAATCACTACATTTAGCAACCGAACAAAAATGAATGTAAGAGGGCAAAAAATGTAAAGTAAGACCCATTTTCCTTGCATGAATATTGGTCAAAGTGGAAAACCACCAACAGCTCAGGAGGTCACTGTACAACAGCTCTGCCATAGTATTAGAGCTGCACAATAACCTACAGTATCTCTTGTGTTCATGCAGCTTGACGCACTGGCATCCAACCTGAACTCCAATGATGCCTTTATTCTGGTGACCCCCGGTGGTTCCTTCCTGTGGGTGGGAGTGGGTGCCAGTGACGCAGAGAAGCAGGGCGCTCAGCAGCTGTGCGACATCCTGGGAGTGTCTGTCTCCGAGCTGTCTGAGGGAGGAGAGAGTGGTGAGGGTGAAAAAAAATGAACACAGTTACCTCAACTATCATTCTCTCTCTCTCACTCTATTTTTTTGTTGCAGCTTTTGAGTCAAGCTGAAACCCAATAGCTGTTAACATACTCAGAGCAGTATCTGTGTCGGCTACAAAGTGCGGTCTCACTTTTAAAATAGTGCTTTAATGTGAGGCTAAATAGCTCCCTTTTTGTATTTCGGCTAAGCGCTTATGTTCATCCATATTGAAACAAAGCAGACTTGATTGCATCACCCCTTCAGATGTTGTCAGAAGTCTTGTAATTTGCTTTCCAAGCTCAAGAAGAAGAAGCTAACTTCTAACAATTTCACATATAAAAACACCTTAGGCTACAACATAACAGATTCAATTTTTCATAAACACTCTGCTTTTGAGGACTGGCCTTGGCTGAGGGCTGCTAAAGACAAACGAGAAATTCACCATTTTATTTCTGATGGTTGAAAAGGTTTTCTATTCAAAATTCATGCAGAAGTGTGCAACTATGTAGTATTTCACTGGCGGTGGGTACAGATTTACATTTACACTTTGTTTTAGTTGCCATTTTACCCTTAAAGCTGCGCTAAGAGTAATTTTATATATTAATAACAGCTCAAGTGACTGCATATAAAAGATATTGATAACTGCAACAAAACCATTCAATATTGCAACCACTTGTGCAGGTTAATTAATCTTTTAGTTTCTGGTTTGTTTCATCCCTTTTGCAACTCTATAAGTAATATCAATTTTACATTGATGTAGGAGTCTTGACAGTTTCAGTGCTCTTGTTTGCCCTTTAAACCACAGCTGCCAGCACAAAAAAAAAAAAGAGGAAAAATCCAAAATATAACCAAGCTGCTTTGAGCTGATAGGAAGGCCACCCCAACTCAAATAACCACTGGTTACAACCAAGGTATGCAGAAGAGCATCACTGAATGCAAAACATGTTGATCCTTGATGCAAATGGGCTACAGCAGCAGAAGACCACACTGGGTGCCACTCCTGTCAGCTAAGAAAAGGCGACTACTTTTTGCATGGGCTCACCAAAATTGGACGCTAGAAGGCTGGAAAAATGTCTCCAGACCTCAATCCTTTGGGATGCGGTTGAATGAAAGGTTCACATCATGGACATGCAGCTGATGAATCTGCAGCAATTGTGTGATGCAGCAATGGCAATATGGACCAAAATCTCTGAGGAGTGTTTCCAGCACCTTGTTGAATCTATGCTGCAGATCTGGAGGCAAAAGAGGATCCAGTCGAGTACTAGCAAGGTGTACTGTACCTAATAAAGTGACCAAAGAGTGTACACAAAACTGTGTCAAATAAATAGTGGCCCAGCTTTTCTTCATTGGCGATACAGATCTGATAATGTAAAACCATTAGGTCTATATACCCCATTACTTTCCCCCTACTTCCAGGTTTTATGCTAAACTAATCAGCTGTTCTGGCTTTATAAAGGATATTGTGCATTTTAGCAGCTAAAACAGAGTAGATTTACCAAAATGTCAAAGTATTGTTTTTCCTTTTTTTAAAATTCTGGTGACTATGATAACTTGAAGTGTGTCTGTCATCTTTAAAGATCAGTTCTGGGAGGCTCTGGGTGGAAAGACAGATTATCGCACCTCCACCAGACTGAAGGACAAGATGGATACTCATCCACCCCGACTCTTTGCCTGCTCCAATAAGACTGGAAACTTTATAGTAAGTCTTCCTCTGCTCCTGGATCTGTTTTGTACTGTTCTAACATAAGTTGTCAAGTTTTTGGTATTGCACAGACTGTTGTAGTTTTATACTTGCAGGATTTTAACACTGTTTTAAAATACCTGATGGAAACAGTGCTCTGTCTGTAATGCAGATCTTTTTATTTGCGCTGTACATAAAAATAAAGCGCCACTAAATCCTCCTTCTCCTTCTCAGATTGAGGAGGTACCAGGTGAAATGACCCAGGATGACCTTGCCACTGATGATGTCATGATCTTAGACACCTGGGAGCAGGTAAAAACAAGCTGGCTGTCTTAGCTGTGTGCATTCAGAGCAGAATCAGTGCCCACAAAAAGAGAACTTCACAAAAAAACTTTAATTTTTTTTATTTTTTTAGGTGTTTGTCTGGATCGGAAATGAGGCCCAAGAGGAGGAGAAGACCGAATCCATGGCATCTGGTGAGGAAATATGAAAAGAAAGATAAATGTCTAATTGAAGAGGAGAATGGAACAAGGGAAATACCATTAGAACAATCCCTTGGCATTGTAAATTATCTGACACAATATTATAATTCTTACCCATTAATCATACTTTTTTCAAAATAAAATGAATTCATACAGCCACAACCAAAAAAGACTTAATGGTTAATGATGTTACATACAACGACAACAAAGTGCTCCATAACTAGAGCAGCAGGGTGACCAAGAATGGAAGCACAAAGCAGCTTCAGCAACCCTTTTAATCCCTTCGCTAATTCAAGCTCGTCTTCCTCGTCTCCCTCAGCGGTCCGTTACATCGAGACAGATCCGGCCAAGAGAGACCCCAGGACGCCTATCGTCAAAATCAAGCAGGGTTTCGAGCCACCCACGTTCACCGGCTGGTTCCTGGGGTGGGACCACGACTACTGGACCACCGACCCTCTGGAGCGTGCTATGGCTGAACTGGAGATCTGAACACTCCCTTGATCTCACCCACCTTTCTGCCTTGACCTTTCACCACGCTGCAAGACCTTTTGTTTTTTTTGTTTTTTTTTAGTTACTCGTGCCCTTTTTTTTTTTTTTTTAATGAATCACTGTTTTAATTCACTTTGTCTCAAATGCTACAGTCGTGCCTTGACACCAGTTAGGAAACCAACCAGTAGAAATGGAGCTTTGACAGACACACAGGCTTTCTGTTAGGATTTGCACTACATATAGCCTCAAACTAGGGCTCTCATTCAAGATGATTTTCTCATATTTGACAATAAAACCCTGTTTACTGGCAAAATATAACAAACATAGAGGAAGACAGTTTAAAGTTTGGTGTGATGTAATATTACAAAAGCCACTGCCAAGAAAACATAGCTTATAAAAAGCAATACAACCAATGCCTTAATATGATTTCCTTGAGCTTACAGTAAGCTTGTTTTTTAAAGGGTACTGTCTTTGTTGATGTTATTTTTTTTTTGTACCTTTAGTTCAGATGTTATATTTATTTTTAAAAAGGCCACAGATTCTCACCCAGGAAGCTTGTGTTCTGCTGCAGCATCATTCAGTGGGAAACCACAGCTTTGCTGCTTTATTAATTAGTTACACCTTCTGTGGCACTTTCTAAAGTTTCCTGTTATCATTGCAATAAACCAAACTAAAACCCATCAGCTGTTTTCTGTCTCTGCTTTTACAAACTTTTTAAAACTTCTCACACTGACCTGAAATAAATAAAATCCACACAAACTCAGATATCATCTTTATTTTAAGTCATATATATATATATTTTATCTCAAGATAAAACCATATCAAATCAAACCATACAAAAGAACGTGTGAGCTACAAACAACAGCAAAGCAAACACAAACATCAATTCTGAAGGAAACATCAAAGATATCAATATGTTCTAGGTTTTTACAAGACGGAAGCAGCTTCACATGAGCAAAAAGCAATAAACTGGAAAACAAACCATCACACGTTCTTTAGAGAACAGCTGATCAGTGATCAGCACAGTGTGGTCGTGCTGGGTGTGTCTGCATACGTATCCACATCCCTTTTTTTCTGGTTCTATTCCTAAATAACAACTATTTACACCCTGAGATTATATAATTAAAAATCATAGGGAAGTACGTGGAATGTGATATTAGTGTGTAAAATGAATAGACAGCAGTAAGCACACAACAAAGCCAGACAGGGGCTGAACAAGGGCGTCGCTGCCGCTGGCTCAAGGCAACCACTCAGCTGACCGAGCTCATGAAGCAAAGCACGTTTAACTCCAGCTCAGATGAACACACGAAATATGCTAAATTTTAAAGGTTTACAATAAAATGTAAATCCTGAAAGAAGGCCTGTGGGCTAAAAGATCATACCTTAGTTTATGTTACTTTTTCCTTTGATTATGAAGTTGGCAGTAAAGGAAAAGAGTTATGTGAAAAAAAGCTGGCTGCTGGTTTAACTCACTGGGTTGTGTCAAATGTAATAATGGTGAGGCAATGAGGTTGATTACACAACCTAAATACATATTTATGTGTTCACTGACAAGCTGTGTGCTTCTGAACCTTTTTTTTTTTTCGGACTCCTGATCTATTTATGAATTTATGCAAAATCTTCATTGGCATCAGGAAAACGATGGTGGAGTTCTTCTCTGCAGTGATGGTGTTCAGGGTCTGAAGGTAGCACAGCTGCAGGGCTGACAGAGACTCTGCGATCACCAGGGAGGTCTCCTTCAGTGCCCGTGATGCGTTCATCTCCCCCTCCACTGCGATCACCTTAAGAGGAGAAACAGGAGGAAAGAGATGTGAATGAAAGAGTCTCCTGATCTCACAGCCCAGCGGAAGAAGCCTCTACACCCACAGTCACAACTATTCTTATTACAAAATCTTGCAGAATTTCTTTTCTCTGGGTTGCGAAGGATTTCTTGTTTTATTTGAAAAACTCCTTTAAATCTGATTTTTAATCTCCAATAACCTGATGTTCAGTAGGACAATTACATAAATCCCACAATGCTGACTTTTTCCTTATTTCATGAAGTTGAAGTGTACAAAAGCAAAAACAATCCATAAAGGCAAAAGAAGAAAACGAGAAACTGGAAGGCAAAAGCCCGAATGCTATTTGAATCCTTTCAAAATAGATCAGCGTTTCCCACACATTAGTAAATGGCTGCACAAGCACATTTTGCAACTAATTTTAGCTTTTATTTATGTTTTCACTGATCTTATTTTGAAAGTTCAGTCACCGCTAACCAGCTAGCCACAGCCCTTCCTCTCTCAGATGTTGCTGTTCTTGTGGTCCTTCATGACGTTTATTAAAAACTTGTGTTTAGATAAAGTTTTTAAATGAATGAGAAGGTATATCCCTCTTCTTTCAGACCCTATGTTTTGCATTTTTTTCAAAGCTGTCCAGCAGATGGCGCTGACACAGACAACATGTTTCATACCTGCATGGCCTTTATGAAAAGGTGTCTTCAGATCAAATTTTGCATGTTAGGAGACACAACCTGGATGAATATAAGTAATATGGTGGTTTATTCTTGTTTTTATTCATGTAAGCCCAGAGAATAGAAAATAAAAAATGAACAGGGTTAAAAAAATAAAGGCTGTCATTACAGCAGGAAAGGTCAGTGCTGGGAAACATATACACAAATGTAAGAAACCAAATAACTCAGTTACACAGTAGCTTAAGATCTAAATTAAGGAGATGTGAGAGAGCGATTACACAGCTTTTAATGTCCATGCTGGGTTGGTCAATATTGGACAGTTAAAACTATATGATACTGGTATATATATATATATGTATATATATATATATATATACACACACACATATATACACACACATATATACACACACACACACACACACACATATATATATATATATACATATATATATATATATATACATACATATAGTCTAGTGTCTATTGTATATATATATATATATATATATATATATATATATAGTCTAGTGTGCACTGATATGAAAGTATCACAAAAAGAAAATGCCTGGGATAGCTTGGTGGTGTCATCACAAAGTCTGTCCAGCAGAGCAACTCCTACAGTTCTCTCAGCACTGCTTACTAGTCTTTGAAATAAATCCCTCTAAGGTTAAACCATTATTTACAACACAAACACTGATATTCCCCTAAAAATCTAACACTGGTCAGGCTGTAGTCCAAAACAGGGTGGTGCCCATAGACGACCATCTTGGGGATTGACGGTGGTCAAAGTGATCAGTAACAGCTTGATACTCACTATAGTTTCATGATGCATAAATAATAGACACTTGCAACAAAGATGTGTCTGCACACAGGCGTTCATGCTTGGACTGTTGCACACTTTGAAATTAATATGTGTGCGTGTGGAGCGATCCAACTGATCCATCATCATCATCATCATCATCATCATCATCATCAAGTAAGAAGACTGCTGGGCTGATTGTTAAATTCGAGCATAATGTGACGATGCACTTGGAGAGACGCTCATTTTTCTCATCTCCTTAACTTTCAGGTTTGTCAACACAACATTCACATGCCTTTGCGCTTTGCTTTCTGTACCGCTGCACAGTCATGCTGGAACAGAAAAGGGCTTTCCCCACACTATTCCTACAAAGTTGGAAGCACAGAACTGTCCAAAATATCTTGGTAAGTTGACGCATTAATATTTCACTCCACTGGAACTAAGGGGTCCAGGCCAAAGCCAGAAAAACAATCCAATGGCATCACTGAATTCAGTGATTAAGAGGTGTGGCCCGATACTTTTGTCCACCTCCTCAAGTACCTCCTGATCACTGTCAAGCCTCCTCATTGAGTCTGAATTAGAAATAAATATCTAATCATGTACAGCAGCTCAGCATAAACTGGAAGTAAAAGTTTAATGGAAAAAATAAATAATTAAACTCAAAGGCACGCTAAAAGCTGGACTCTTCATAGAAACACGGGATTAGCTAAGCTTTTCTCAGTTTACAGCAGTTTGTTAGTTTAACAGTGACACACAGTTTGGGTGACAGCTGCATTATGCACCTGGTAAACAAGGCTCAGAGCAAGATGGCATCTCAAAATGCCTTAACAACAAGCCAATAGAGACAGAAGGGCTTCACAGAGATGAGGAAATACCTAAGGAAATATCAAATGTAACAAGACAAATGTCCAAGGGTCATACCAAACACAGGAGTCTGAAAGCTCAAAGGCATATTAGATAACCAAAACTGTGTACAAACTGGTACATTTTTGGCCCACAATCGCAGCTAAGAGCAGATCTAAAGGACTTAACCTGCATAAACTGTGCAATGCCTTCACAGACAGACAGAATCTCTGTCAGATTCTTGGTACCGAGGACCTTCCTCAGGGTGGTCTGTGCCAACAGCTGGGTAGCAGCATCTGTGTTAGTGACATTAGCCACAGTCAGAATTGGATTCTGGACCCGGTAGTAGAGCACGCCGTCAACACACACTGTGACAGAGTGTCTGGTCAAAACCTGAGAGCAGAACAGTGATTACTTATGAAATAACAGGCGGATATCATTAGATGTCAAGGGTAACTGTTTCATAGAAGAATTGTAACAATTAGTATCAATTTACTTGGTAGAGAGTTTATCACTATTGGGCTAAATAAAAAAATAAAATTATTTTGATGTCATGTGAATTCCAGTGACAAAGTATCTGCTTAATGTAACTGGAAGGGTGCGTGTCATACCTCTTGTGGTGGGATGTCGAAGGTGATGGTGCGCATGTCCACATTAATAAGGTTGTCAGTGCACGGCAAGATGAAGTACAAGCCTGTGGAATCACAAGAATGCAAATAGTTTCAACAAAGACTAACGCTACGGTAAACACAATAATGAGGAAGCTTCCTCACAAATGTTTGAAAAGACCAGGATGAATGAGATCCTGGCAGGAGGCCAAGTCAAGCTCTCGCTTTATGAGACTGCAGCTGTGCTGACAGCGAGGCAAAGCCGTGGATATTTGCAGCTTTCATTAGCCCGTTTCAAGTCACTGTGATTGAATTAGTGCATCAAACAATACCAGTGAAATAGACATGTGCTAGGTGTGCAATCATTTAGCAAACATTAACACCACACCAGATAGAGAGTGGTTGGATGCCATTCCTGTCAGGATATTGTAAATTTAAGTGGTGAGATCACAGACATGTGTTCAGGAGGGGCAATGGAGATAACAGCAGTCTCTCGTGCCACTTCCACCATGATATCTGCAGCAGTCTCAACCATTCCAGTCACAGTCAGACAAGTTAAAAAGGTCCCGGTTGCTTTCATACAGGCTGAAAAACATCTTGTGACACACGTAAGCGTGTTCAGTGATAAACATCTCAGTTTTGGGCAGAATGTTGAGATTTTATAGCAAACTATCTCCGTGAATCTGTTTGAAACAAAAGACATGGAGAAGCTAATAGATGAAGGGGGAGCTGGGCTGTAAGGGACAAATCTAGAAAGCAAATGCTGAATTCAGTTTTGGCAGGGGCTGCTCCAGCGCTTCGAGAATGGGAGGTGTGCAGGCAGAGTGCTATTATTAACCCCATGCTGTCATAAACGGGGGCCCGGGACTCTCTGAGGAGTCACATTTCAGCTTTTTGAGAGGACAATGCTTGGTTTTTTAGATCTAGTAAAACAAGAAATCAAAGATAAAGAGACAGTGAGTTGTGAGATGTATGCAAATCGTACCTCGTGGGAGTCTGTGTTTTTTACTTCTATCCTACTAACAAATGTGCTGCCTTTCAAAACAGAAGTCACATCAGTGATCGTAGCATGGATTAGGCATTCAGACAAATATGCACTAGCATTACAAAACAGAGGAATGGCTCTTTGGAATGGGATCCCAAATTAACAGGGCCTGAGTAAACCTGCACTCATGCACATCTCTACCCAATTTGCACAGGAATTAATCATGTTGTTATGATGCCTACCAAAATCTAAAATTTCAGTTTGCACCAATGACATGCCTTTTGTCATTCAATGGCAGGAAAAAAAATGCGCTGGTAAAGTACCACAGGGGTCCCCACCCCCATGCTTTTCTTGGATTCTTTCCATTGGTTTCTTTTCCACATTAGTTTCGTGGCTCTAGCAGCAGAAATGTTGGAACTGTCAATCAGTGCCTCAGTAACTACACTATGGACTGTCACAAAATAATAACAGAAATTTTACGCCCCCCTGATGAGGAATCCTAAGAATTCACTGCAAGGATTGGCACCACATTTGGTTACCAGATGATGCATGGTAATGTTTCTGTGATCCCCAAGATGAAGTTGGCATTCATGACTTTGAGCTGAGTTGTTTAAAAAATATTAAAAGGATTTCCATGAAATTTGGTACACGCATTAATATGCCCCAGGAATCAAAAACAATTGCTTCTGTGATTTCGTGACTCTTTTTTTTTTTCATAAAAAATAATTGCATAATTTGCCCAACACTATGGAATATGCACAAAATGAATGACAACCTCTAATCAGTGCTTTCTGCAAGTCAGCATTTTAACAACCACACTGCATGAAACATGCATATATATTATGTAACTTTTAGTTAGTCTTCCAGACTGATAGAATTTAAGTTTTTGTAGTTAAAGTAAAGCCAACCACACAAATGGTATGCTCCCACTGCTGAAGGCAAAAGGCGGAGTATTGTCATGTACTGCATATGCAGTACATTTTTTTGGTTCATGTGCCCAAACTGAAGTTTACAAAGAAATGTCAGGACATCTGAAGGATGATCTACAGAGACACAGCTGAGCATTTTAGTATGAAAAAGCTTTTATCTATGAATTGAAGAAAACTAACATTTCAATGAAGAAACTGAAGATTTAGCTGACTATTAAAACAACCTGCTGGTGCAACGAGGAAAAAAAAGAAATAAAAAATGCCTTCTTACCTGGTCCTTTGGCTCCTCCTGACAAAAGGCGCCACAGGCGAAAAATAATGGCTCACTGGTGCTCCTTCACAATCTGTATACAGAGAAAAACAACATTACCATTATGTATATCAGTAATTTGAGTCAAATCTTTTTAAAAAAGCAATGAGTTTTCCGATAAAATAAGATGCATTTTTTCTGGATGAAAGCCAAAAAATGTTTCTCCAGCTTTAAAAAAAAAAAAAGCTTTAAAATAAAACAAATAACACTGCATTTTTAAGTAGCTGACCACAATACACATCCATATGGAGAAGAGCAGCGTAATCAGCACGAGAATGAGGGCGAGGTCTACAAAAGCCAATGTCAGTGTTTGGGTTCTCCAAAGCTGGGGAAAGAAGCCAGACACAGCATGCTTTCATCTGGTTTGTACCATCCATAAGAACACATAAATGCATACTGACTTTTGTATATTTGCCCATATCTGCATGTGTGTTCTTATAGATGCAGGATATCCTCTTGCTATAAACCTGGATTTCATCCTATCACGCATCAGATCCACTTTTATCCATCTCGTTTTGGCAAAAGTGTTTGGTTAGTTAGGTTTAGTCTCATTTGCACATGTACTGTAACTCCTATTTGGCATTTACTAAGCTACACACAGAAGTATTTACAGTGCTGCGAAAAAGTGTATTTGCCTCTTTCCTGGTTTCTTTTTTTTGTTGTTTTGTTTTGTTTTTGCATATTTGACACACTTACATGTTTCAGATTTTGATGCAAATTTTAAAATTAAAATGTGAAAAGTATTTGCCTCCCTTGTTAAATCATGAATAAACTGCTATTAACCACACTTTTTGGAAACCTGATTTCAATTTGACTAGCCACACCCAGGCCTGATTACTGCCAGACCTGTTGAATCAAGAAATAACTTAAATAGAACCTGACTTTGTTGTTCTTATGTCTACTGTAGGCTGACAAAAAGAAAACAAGTTAAATTTAATGTGTTCACATTTTGGCCATTAAAGGTGATTCTGATCTCTGAGTCCAAGGGGACATTTTATGCTATAGATGTATAAGCCTACCCTGTGCTTTGTATTTTGTAACAAAAGAATTCCTCACTTATAGACTTTCCCACAGGTGGGACAGGCGTGAGGTCACAGTGACCTTTGACCACCAAAATCTAATACTTTGACCCAACATGTATACTATATTTCCAGTATTATACTGTTTGCTAATGAAGTATTAATGACCCCACAAATCTGTTTGACTTAAAAATTTGCATTTCAAAATTAACAGTAAGACTAAAATGAGTAAGAAGTCCCTATGTTGGTGACGACATCTGATGTTAGGATGAGATGCAATTGAATATTTAAAAATTCAAAATTTTCACCAGAGACACTGAGCTCAGTGGTTGGAGCTCACTTTTTTTTTTTTTTTTTAAATAAAGATGGTCTGGTATACCAGTAGACCTTGACTACGGAAAGAGCTGCAAGGTTGACTTTTCTATGGCTTCCCCACATACAAATAATGCAGTTGGAGTAAAAAAGTCTACTCAGTGTGGCAGCTGGCAGCTAAATTCATCAGCAATTTAAACTAACCTGCTATTTATAGGCCACTGTCAAGGCCGTATTAAAAGCTGAAAACAGCTCCCATTAATAACCCAGACTATGAAGGATTTTCAGTGAATTTCTCTGACAGCAGTCAGAGATTTTGGTCCATATTGACACGATTGCATCAACATAGTTGCTGCAGATTTGTCGGCCGCACATCAATAATGTGAATCTCCTGTTCCATCATGTCTCAAAGGTGCTCTGTTGGACTGAGATCTGGTGACTGCAGAGACCATTTTCAGTGAACTCACTGTCATGTTTAAGAGACCAGTTTGACATAATTTGAGGTTTGTGCTAGAAGATGGTACACTGTAGTTTGATACAAAGTGGCCCAAAGGGTGCCAAGAATATATCCCACACACCATTTCACCACCAACAACCTGAACTGTTGATCCACGCTTTCATGTTGTTTAGACCAAATCAACAGACCAGGCACCGTTTTTCCCATCTCCTATTGTCCAGTTTTGGTGAGCATGTGTGGATTGTAGCCTCAGTGAAGTCTTATGCTGCTGTAGCCTGTGTGCTACATGGTTTGATGTGTTGTGCTCTTCTGCATACCTTGGTTGTAATGAGGGGTTATTTGAGTTACTTTTGCTTTTCTATCAGCTCAAAGCAGTCGAGCCATTCTCCTCCGACTTCAACATCAACAAGGTATTTTTGACCACTGGATATTTTCTCTTTTTCAGATCACTCTCTGTAACCCTAGAGATGGTTGTGTGGGAAAATCCCAGCATATCAGCAATTTCTGAAACACCCATCTGGCACAACAGCCATGTCACATTCAAAGTGACCTTTTTCCCCATTCTGATGCTCAGTCTAAAGTTCAGCAGGTCGTTTTTGTCTACACACCTAAATGCAGTGGGTAGCAGCCATGTGATTGGCTGTTTAGATAGTTGCATTAATGAGCAGTTGAACAGGATTACCTAATAAAGTGACCAGTGCATGTATTTATAGAGTCCTCCTCCCGATATGGTTTAAGTATTACAGCATTTTGGGACTATTCTTTCATCCATCATCGGAAAAACATTTCCAGAAAGGACACGTCTGTAAATCCTTGATCATAGCTCCTTCAGTAAGCCTCCCTTCTGCTTCTTACAGTCTCCTACAGAGGCATTTTAGGAAGTAAGACTAACTTCAGGATGATGTACTAAAGTTGATTTCCAGGTCAAATAGAGAAACTATAAAAGCCCATAACAGACTAGACCATGCATGCTGGTATAGCTCAGTAGGTTGAGCAGACAACCCATTTGTCAAAAGACCACTGTAGGGGCCCAGATTTGATTCTGCCCCCTTTCCTGCATGTCATTGTCCCCCCTATCTGTCCCTCCTTTCCTGTTTGCTCTACTGTCATGTCATAATAATAACAAAGGCCAAAACAAACCTTTAAAAAGACCATACAAGCTGCCTACAAGTCAAATGACAGGGCAAGATTTTATCCACAGAACACCCTTGATATAGTCTGTGAATGAGAATAATGCTTGTTATTTCATAATGAATTTAATCCTGAATTTGGCACTCAAGTTTGCCTCCTTTCCTTTCTTACCTTTGTTTTCATTTTAACACTGAAACACACACCAGTTCAATAGTGAAATGCTCAAAGAGGTGAAGGCATCCAAACTGATATTTTTATTTTCTTTTGCTCTAAATCAGAATGAATAATTATCAGACTGGACTGACTCAAAAAAAAAAAGGTATTCTGAGGAAAAATGAGTAAGCCCCTGTATTTTAAATCCCTTTACAGATCTCTACAGAACATGCGCAAATGAAAATAAAGCCATCAGGATTAAATTTTACAGTCAGTAATGAAATACAACACTGGAACAGATTTAAAGCATATAGACCAAATGTAGACACCAGTTGATGAATTGCTAATGTTTTTTTCCCCCTTTTAATCAATCCATACTCATAAGCCCCTTCTGTATTGAGAGCAATCATTTTAGTGGCAGAGTTGTTTGTTGAGTTCAGGTGGTGGCATGCACAGAAAACCCAGGCGAAGTGCAATTATCTTGGGGAAAACGAAGGGGCAGTGGCTGTGCGTGTGTTGCAGTGGTCTAGAGCTCCACCTCACCTAATCCTCTTTTAATTAGGGTGAGAGAAAATGTGGAACCCCTCCTGGATTAGTCACAGCACATTGACAAAGCACCAAGCTGGGACCAATGTACAAGACTGGTGGCCAATGTGGCCAGTTAGGTACAGTGAAGACCCTCTCATGTGTGAAAAAAATACTGCTCCATCTCCCCGAGGCTACCTGGGGTTTGGCCTTCCTGCAGCTGAAACCAAAGTGCATTTGGTCTCTGGTGAACTGGGAGGATAAGTTACAGCATATGATTCGCTCATTTCCAATCCTTCCCCCATTTTCACTCTGACTTGATAGGCTGTTCTATCTGCAGCTACACTTGCTCCCTATTATCCACCCTTTTTGCTAATCCTACAGGGTACTTTGTCCTCCTCGTTATCGTTCCTCATCCCTAACTATCTCTCTTCATGCTCTATCTGCCCGTTTCTCAGTCTCCCCTTTTCTTAGCCAATAATAGAGGTTCAGCCTCATGCTGATGGGGATTAAGGTGAACAAAAGAATCAATTAGGAGCCAAATAGTCTGCACAAATATTTGAAATGTCTAGATAGGGCTGACATTGGCTAGTTTGACGTATCACAGTGTAAAGTAATGCAATTATTTATAGATTACAGAGAGTCATGTCAGTATCCTGAAGATTGTAGGAAAATGTTGTACTATTTAGATAAAATTTCTCAAACAGAGACACTTGTCTGGAAATATTAAATCTGCTACCAGTAAGACTTCTGTTTTCTTCAAATAAACAAATAAATGAATGTGGACTACAGATGTTCGGTGAGTGACCACTAGGGGTCATTGAGGTGGTTCCACTAAGAGCCTCATTCATGGTGTCACTATCAGCAGACAGCCACAAGGAGCAGTGAGTGAAGTAATATGACAAAAAATGTACTGAATGTAGATATACGACTAAGAAAAACAGTTGGCAAGTTTTTATAATACAAACTGAGGAGTCAAACACAGGTTTGTTCAGCACAAACAGAAACGGACTGATGGCGGAGCACAGTTCGTTTGATGTACTGCACAGGATAATTGTTCCAGGCCTTATTGTAGGTTCCTCTCACTGATATGTGGGTATTTAGGTACTTTATCTAGAAATGTGTAAGAAATAATACTGATAAACAACTGAAATGGGTTGCAGATTAATAACATGACTAGACAGCAGTCATTATTTTTTCCATGAATAATTTCAGTGTCTGATCCATAAAGTATCTCAACTTATTTCCAGCTGTTTATATCCCCACTGGGGCATCAGTTGTCAAGTTTTAATATTTGAATGCAGCAGTGACAAACGGTGTCAACATCAACTCAGTACCACCAGAAAGTTTATGACCAGACAGAAATGAGTAAATAATGACTTTGATCAGATGGGGTGAAATGAGGACCAGGGATTGAGATAATCACGGTGGGGGTGGGGGGGTGGATGATGATTATTCACTCATTGTAAAATACTGAAATTTTATGTTTTATCCTGCCTTATTAGCCTGCCTTTAAACCCTGTGTCAGCTGAGATAGGCTCCAACTCTTCTGCACTTTGAAGCTGGATAAGCAGTTTTATCTTTATCACAGTGAAACTGACCATATATTAATTTTCTAGCTTAAAAAAAAAAGATGTTAAATTTCTTAATGCACAATTATAACTTTAGTACTTAATCATTACATGTGCTGCTTCATCACCCATAACTACACAACTGATTGTGTTTGGAAAAACTTGAGTTTTAAATGATCCAGTTAGGATGAGTTATGTGAGGGAGGCGTTCCACAAAAAGAACAGTTCCACAGTAAGACTATGGAACTGTTCCACCGCGCGTGTGTGTGTGTGTGTGTGTGTGTGTGTGTGTGTGTGTGTGTGTGTGTGTGTGTGTGTGTAACAGCATTGTCTCCAGATATGAGAATACCAGCATGTGACACATTTATGGTAAACTGCAGTCTGTAAACTAAAGAGAAGGAGGATATAACCCTGTGAGATTTCTGTTTGCTTGTTTGTTTGTTTGCTTGTGTGTATATTTATCATCCCTGATGATTACACACCTTTCAGGGTTACAAAGGT